>PVJH01002627.1:0-163065 GCA_004026705.1 Nesogale talazaci | reverse complement strand
GCGCGCGCTTTCTTTGAACATTCTATAACATTCAATATGTAAGGAAGAACTCCAGTGTGGTAGGAGTTGCTCAGTAATGGGCTGAACTATAGAGGCAAGTTGGGAGGACTCTTTCTTTAACGATGTTTAAAAAAAAAATCAAAGAAAAAAACACCACGGTAAGTTTTCAGCAGCGCAGTATGCATTGATGCTTGTTTTTGGGGCAGAAGATTAGGAAAGATGAATTCTGCAGCCTTTCCGGGCATCGGGGCTTTTTAGCACAGATCGAGAAGTTCAGTTATCTTCCAGTCAAAATCGCATGAGTTTCAGATGGGGTAGCCTTGTAGAGAAAGGGGTAAGAGTAATTTACTCAAGGGCACAAATGAGCTAGTTTGTGAAAGTCCAGGAACTAGACTTCACGCCCCCGGTCCCTAGCCTTCCCCAGATACTCACGGTCTTACTTTTCTTTTTGTCCTTTCAAATAAACATTAAGCAGGTGGATTGCAAGCCTTTGTAGACAAGATGTATATATTTCATCAAGTTTTATATTTCTGAAAAATTATATGAGAATTTCTGTCAGAAAGTTGTTGCAATTTTTTTTCAATGAACTAGATTTTTTTAATGAGAAAAAGAGAAAATGGACCAGGCTATGTATCTTGGCAGCTGAATAAACAGCTCTACAGAACAAACATCTTTAGTTATGCATGTTATCTATTATTTATAATACAATCAATTTATTAACCACTGTACCATTTCTATCATATGATTGCAAATCATCCCCTCCCTTTATTTCCCATCCAAACCTTTATCCAAACCTTTATCCCAGACAGAAGACAACCAAATGGAAGAGAAACGTTTTCTTAGAGGTTATTGGGTTGTCTTTCTCCTCTTCTCTGTTACTACCCAATCAGCAGCAGCATGTGTACAATCTTCAAAAAGTTCATAGAAAGAATGCAATGAAGAGGTATTGGACTTTTCCCACAAATCTTTTCTGCTCCTTTGTCGTGAACCTTTCTCTAAGCATCCTTGAATTCACCTACAAATTAATTTTCTGTTGAATGGGCCTCCAGAAATGTGCAAGGGATCTATGTCCTAGAAATGAGACCCAATCCCCACACGAACACAAAAAGCGTCATCACTTCTAGGAAGTGGTATATCGTCTCAGATGAATAGTGCCACCATCATCAGCAGTATCAGCAGAGAGAAGGGTACTGAAATCCTCAGCATTGGCCTTCAGTTTGAGAAGCTAGATTTGTAAACTCTCTTTTGCCCTAACCAGTCTGTTGGGGATACTTTTCAACAAGGAAGGCCCTGGCCTGGTAAGTTGAACACATTCCTTTGAAAAGCCATTTACCACCAATGATCACATCACTGAAGAAACAGAGCAGGGACTTGAAAAACTGAGAACAGAGACCATGAAGTGGGGATATGGGGAAAGAAGTGAGCAGAGCTGAGTGTTGCATGAAACTAGAGCTCTGAGATGTGCAAGAAGCAAAGGGTAAGAGAAAAGGTTTGCCACAATTGACATCAGCCACTTCACCCTTGGTTCATGGGGATGCTGCTTACAGCTGGTCTTCGGAAGGGTCAGCTTGAATGCATTCGCCAACACTAATCTGACAAATAATGACTCTCTCATATCCCAAGCTATTTTTCCATTTTTTCTAGCTTGCATAGACAGGATCCCTTTTTCATTTATTTTAAAATACTTTTATTGGGGTCTCTTACATCTCTTATTATAATGCATACATTCTGTCAGTGTGTCAAGGACATTGACACATATGCTGCCATCATCATTTTTTTGGGGGGGGGGCCATCACTGCCCTCTGGTGGTGGGAGTAGGAGGCCCAGCCTTGCTGCTGGATTTGAACCTCCAACCCAGTGGACCACAGTCCTGCACACAACCACTACGCCACCGGGGCTCAGCCTACCATCATCATTTTCAAAGCATTCTCTTCCCACTTGAGCCCCTGATATCAGCTCTCCATTTCTTCCCCCTCTGTCCCCAGCCCCTCCTCCCTCATGAACCCTTGATAAATTATAAATTATTATTTCCACATCTTGCATCATCCTCTAAAGCTCCTCATCCACTTTTCCATCATTTATCTCTCTGAGAGGGGGTTCTAGTTTGATCCTTGTGATCTGATCCCCTTTCCTCCCCCCTTACTTTCCTAATCCTCATGGTATCATTAATCTCCTTGTTTGACCCTGAGGAGTTTATCTATCCTGGATTCCTTGTGTTGCTGACTGTGTAGCACTGTGCATGTTCTGGTATAATATAATTTGTAATGTAAAATTGAGGTCACAATAGTGGGGGGAAGGAAGCATCAAAGAACAAAAGGAACGTTTTATTGGTTTCTTTGATGCTATGCTGCACCTTGACAGACTCATGTCTTCCCTGTGACCCCTCTGTGAAGGGATGTCCAATTGTCTACAGTTGGGCATTGGATCTCCATGCCCCTCCCCACATTCACCTTGTGTATGGTTTTATTCTGGGTCTTAGATGCCTGATACATGATCCCATTGACACCTCATGATCACACATGCTCGTGTGTTTCACTCACGTGGACTTTGTTGCTTCTCAACTAGATGGCCGTTTGTTTCTCTTCAGACCTTTAAGACCCCAAACACTATATCTTTTGATAGCTGGACACTATCATCTTTCTTTACCACATTTTCTTATGCACCCATTTTGTCTTCAGTGATCGTGTTGGGAAGGTGAGCATCACAGAATGCTGGATTGTAGAACAAAAGGGAGTACTTGAGTCAAGACCCAATATCCATCTGCAACCTTAGTTCTCAACAAATAGATATGAGTACTTAGTTCTATTCACCTCTCATTATATATATTTACATATCTGCATGCCTGTATAGAGGGCTCTAGAAATTTCCTTTGCCTTCTGGTTCTTTCCTCTTTTTCCTTTTTACTTCCCTCTTGTCCCACCATCATGTTCGCTCTCCATTTGGGTTTAGCAATTCCTTGTTGCTACATTGCCCTTGATTGAGCCCCACTAGGCATTCCATGACCTTTCTTCCACTGATTTTAGTTCACTTGCTGTTCCCTTGTCCCTGGGTTGGTTCTCTCCCCCCTTTCCTTTCTCCCACCTCACCTTCTCCCATATCCCTCTGAACCATTGGTCCAATTTGTATCATCTCCAATTTATCCCAGCTATCTTATCTAGACAGACATGCAAATACATTAATAAGTGCAAAGCCCAGACAAAGCCAAATAAAACACAAAGGAAGTCAAAAAGCAACAAAATAATAAAAACAACAGTAAAAAACAAACACAAAATAACAACGACTAAAAGAAAACCACTGACAAAAATGGAAAAACCTATAAATAGCTCAAGGTCTATTTGTTGACCATTACAAGTGCTTTCCAGTCAAGTCTGAGGGGGGACCACACTCTGTCTCTCAAGTCTATTTCTCGTTTTCCCTGAGGGTTTCATCACTCTGTTCCCCCTGCTGCTCTGGTACATACCCTCCATGCCTTGCCCAGCATGATGGAGCCAGACCATGCACTATTCCTACAGTACTATGGTTCAGTTAGGGACACCATGTCCTATGGTGAGGCCAGCCCTAAGGTCCTCCCGTGGGTTGTCTGCTCTGAACAAGAACATCGTCCTTAGGGTTTGGGGGACCAGGATGTTCTCTCCTACCTCTGCATCTCTTTGTTTTTCTCCCATGTGCTTTAATCCAATGTACCTCTCTCCCCAAGCTATAGCCCCAGTGCCCTCCTCTGCAGTGCATTCTCCTGGAGGCGGGGGGGGGGTGGGGGGGGGGTAGGGGGTGGGGGGTAAGGGATGTCCACATAGTTGGGATTAGGACTGGCCCCACGGACCTCTCTAAAGGTTTCCTGGTACATGCCAGTATTTTGTATTCTTGTCTTGGCACATAGGATTGAAGCCTGGTTTCTCCCCCTCCTGTGGAGTTATAAACAATACCCTCCTCTTGGGTGGATTAGTACCCTGCTCCCCCCACTCATGGATTTTTTTTCTCACTTTCTTCTTCCTTCTAATTTAGTTGGCTGCCCTATATGTCTCTGGCTTGGGTTTGGCCCCTGCTATAGTTGCTGGATCTCACCCCAGGGATATATACAGTAGCTTTCCCCCTAAGCTCCATTTTGGGGGAGTGGGGGTTAAGCTTACCTCAGTGGACTCATTGCACTTGTCCTTTTGTGCTTCACTTACTTCACTTAACATGATTTCCTCCTGTGCTTCCCATGTGGCAATGTACTTCATTTGTTCATTGCTATATTTTAGGGACACATAGTACTCCATTTTTTATCCATTTATCTGTTTATAGAAATTTGGCTTGTTTCCAACTCCTTGCTACTGTGAACTGTGCCACGATGAACATCGGAGCACAGATATCTGGCCGTGGTTTGTTTCTTGCCTCGTCTTGGTATATGCCCAGTAGAGGTATTGTTGGATTGTATGGTAGCTCAATCTCCATCTGTTTTAGATATCGCCAACCATAATGCTGCACATAACTACAGGTTCACCAGCAGTGGACAAGAGTTCCTATCTTCCCACAGCCCCTCCAACAATTGTTAATTGATAATTTTTTAATTGGATCATCTTTAAAGGTGTTAAATGATATCTCATAGTTGCTTTAATTTGCATTTCTCTTATGGCTAATGATTGGGAACATTTTCTCATATGTCTATTGGCCATCCAAATTTATGCTCCTGTGAAATTTCTGCTCAGGTCCTTTGCCCACCTCCTTAGTGGGCAGTTAGTTTTTTTCTTATTATAAGCTTGTGAGTATTATAAATTTTAGTAATAAGGCCTTTGTCTGATGTGTCATTGCTAAAAATGTCTTTCCAGTCTGGGGGCTTGCTTTTTTTACTCTCCTGGTGAATTCTTTCTATGTACAAAGGTGATTCATCTTTTAGCATATCCCACTTGTCAATTTGTGACTCCTCTGTATTTGTATCCTTCCCTATTCCCAATAGCCTATGTAGTCCCACTGACAAGGTTCTCAGATTTGTTCCACTTCCCTCATTAATGGCCCTAACAGTGTGGGGTTTTACCTCAAGGACTGTGATGCACTTTGAGTTTATTCTTGTACATGGAGGAACGTCAGGGTCTTGCTTTATTTTTCTGTAGGTAGATATCCATTTTTCAGTGTTTCTTTTTCACAGGCTACATAGATATTTGTCCCATTACAGGTAGAAATGTAGAGTAAACCAAATTTCTCCCTTTATACTTAGCTCTCTCCCAATAACATCATACACCAGTGGTTTTCAACCTTTCTAATGCCGTGACACTTTAATACAATTCCTATTGTTGTGGTGACCTCCCAACCATAAGATTATTTTTGTTGCTAATTCATAACTATAATTTTTCTACTGCTATGAATTGGGAAACCCCTGTGAAAGAGTCATTCAACTCCCACCACCACCACCCCCCCAAAGGGGTCATGGCCTACAGGTTGAGAACCGCTGTTATATAAAGACAGGGGCAGAGGAGTGAGAAATTACAGTCACCTCTCATGCATGATCCCCATTTAATGACAATGGCCTTCTTGTTCCATTCACATATTATAAATGAATATCCTTTTAGTGCCGTACTTAGTATCACTATCTTATTTTTGTTTGTATTTTCTGGTGCTCTTGATGTTGAAAAAGACTCTCGAGTGTAGTGCTAAAATTCTGAGATCTGTGGAATGTTCTTAAGTGCTAGAAGGTTACACTGTGCCTTATGAAGAAACTAAACTGTTAGATAAGCTCTCGGCATGAGTGACTTATGGTGCTCATAGCTGGGAATACAATGATAATGAATAAACAATATGTACTAAATAAAGTGTTGTTTAAACTGAAACACACCCCAAAAATGCCCACCCCTTGTCTGTCAGTTTGTTGATATATCAAAATTGTTTTGTTGGAGAAGAACATTGAAAGTATCATGAGCTGCTGAAAAACAAATCGGTCTGTCCTGGAAGAAGAGCTCCTTAGAGATAAGGATGACAAGGCTTCGTCTTACATACATACGTCTTACATAATATTGTCAGGCAAGACCAATTCCTGGAGAAAGACCTCATGTTTGGTGATGTGGGGGCCAGTGAAACCGAGGAAGGAGCTCAAGGAGATGGATTCACACCACTGCTGCAGCAGTGGCTCAAGCACAGGAGCGATCATGAGGATGATGCAGGGCGAGGCAGCGCTTCCTTTGTTGTGCACAAGGTTGCTATGGGTTGACCGGACTCAATGGCACTAACAACCACAACACCCAAAGCAAGAAGATGCATCAACTGGGTGATGAATGTTGTGATTACAGGCTTGTGGGAGATTTGGTTCAGTATTCACTAAGTCAGTGCTCACACTGACTTTATAGAGCACAACTACTGTAAAGAGCAAGAATAGCACATACACACACATCTACATGTGCTGTGCAGTGACACGTGTGCAATTGTGTTACTCCTTGTTACTCACAGTAGCCATGTGCTACATTATACACACACACAAAGGGGTTTCAAAAGGTTCAGGGGAAACTGTCATTCTCTTTTAATTCCATTTTCCCACAAACTGTCTGAATCATATACCTGTGTCTGTGTAGAAACACACACAGTGTGTGTGTGTGTGTGTGTGTGTGAGGTTGGTCCTCTTTACAGATGCCAAAACTGAAAGATGTTACATGAATCTGCTCAACAGGCAATTTGTGATCGTGGTTGGGTTAGAACTCAGGCAATCTGTCTTGGGAGCTCACATGATTCATCACACATTTGTTATGTCCACACTTTGCTGAGCACCATGCTGCTTGCTAAAGGCAGAGATGAATGAAGCACACACCCCCACTTCCTAAGGGGTTCACAGTTCACTGGAGGACATTGATGATGATGATGATGATGATGATGATGATGATGATGATGATGATGAAAGGAAGGAAGGAAGATAGCAATTGTCATCAACTGGACTCTAACTTACAGAGACCCCCCATGTGTTACAAAGCATAAGTCCCCAAAGTTTCAATGTCAGTGGCCATTCAGAAAGAACCATAACCAGGTCTTTCTTTCAAAGCACCTCTTCTTGAGTTTGACCTGCCAAACTTTCAGTAAGGAATTCAGCACTTAACTGTTTGTTAAGTGCCACCCCACTGGCACTCTTATGGGAAAAACAGACCCATGACTACAGTATAGTGCAGCAGGAGTGAAGCTGAGTTGGGCTTAAAGATGATTAAGTTTGTATCCCTTGGAAGAGACCAAAACAAAATATTCCTCCCCTCACCCACCCACCCCCCCCCAGGAGCAGTGTGTGCAAAGGCAAGAAACAGATGCAACACCCCAGGGGCTTTCCTTACAGGATGAGCAGCTGAAGAGGAGCTACAGAGCGAGCGGAGCAGGGCAATGTGAAGCCTGAGAGGCTAAAAGAGGCCAGTTGGCTCGGGGCCTTGAGTGTCAATGCTCCCATGCACCATTTGTGTTTCCATCTCTGGAAAAGCAAAGCTACTGAGACATATGACAAGTAGACCAGTTGGATAGAAAGGAGAAACTGATTATAAGGATCTACATATAACCTCTTCCCTGGACAACAGGGAAGTGGGTGAAGGGGGACATTGGACAGTGTTAGATATGACAAAGTAATAATAATTTATAAATTGTCAAGTGTTTATGAGGAAGGGAGGACAGGGAGTGAGGTGATAAAATGAGAAGCCGATGTCAAGAGCTTAAATGGAAAGCAAATGTTATGAGAATAATCGGGGCAGTGGATGTACAAATGTGCTTGACACACAATGGACTTATGAATAGATTGTGATAAGAGTTGTATGAGCCCCCAATAAAAGGATTTAAAAGAAGAAGAAAAAGAAGAAGAAGACTGGATGGTCAGATGTTTCAGAACACCCCTGGGGTAACCTTGTGGAAGCAGGATTCAAGTGGGAGAAAATGTGAAAAGTGAGACTGGCATAGTTAGGAGACCGTGAAGAAATCATTGAAGAGACTATTGCAAACATTTCTGGCAGAGAGACTGCAGCTCTAACCATGATGTGCATTGCCTTTGGAGAAAAAGCAAAGCATGTCCAAATTTGACATTGGTTTAACTAATGCCTACTTCGAGATCAACGTCCCACAGTAGAGAGTCCAGCCACGCAAAGGACTGAGCTGAACTGATTTAGCTGCCCATCTTCTTGTCTTCCTTGCTTTAAACTGAGTGTAGAGCACCCCAAGAAGGAAGTACCAAGATGCTCACTTTACAGATGATGAAACCGAAGCTCAGAAAATGCAGCAATTTAACCCAAATCATGCTTCTTAGAAATGGTGGAAACAGAATGGAAATCCAGGAGCTCTTACAACACAAAATCTGGTTTAAATTGGGAGAGCTATGCTAAATTCTCAGTTGTGCCACTGCATGTCATTGATCAAATGACTTACACCCTCTGTCGTTCAGTCTTCTCATCTGCAAAATAGGTGTATTGCACTCTACCATGCAATTTGCTAGGAAGATAGAGTAAGATGGCAGATGTTCTAACATGCTATGCTCTGTCGTTATGAGAAAATATTCGTCAACATGGTCTGCCTTTCCCTACCCATACCATGAACACGAGACTAAAATGAACAGACAAGAATAATAAATCACACAGATTTCTTTTGTTAGAGAAAAAATATCAATTTTCAGCAACACAATACTGAAAAATCCAAAAGAGTCATTTCTCATCTATGTCTGTCAAATCTATTTGCATACTTCCAGGACACAGAGAATACTAGTGGAAGGTAGAGGAGCCTTGATGGCGGAATGGTTACATGTTGGGTTTTTAACCACAAGGTCAGCAGTTTGAAACCACTAGTGGCTCCAAGGGAGAAAGATAAGACTTTCTGCTCCTGTAAAAAAAAAATTATGTGTTTTGCAGTAGGGGGTGGGGGGGGTAGGGGGAGAGGGGGGAGAGGGGGTTCTATCCTGCCCTATAGTGTCACTGTGAGTCAGCATCAATTCCACATCAGTGAGAGAGTGGATAATAGGGAAAGCCCATTTCCTATTAACTCACCTTTAGAGTACACTTCGCTCAATGGATGTGGTGGCTGAAACGTCCTAGATTTCATTGCCTCTTTCTACAGAGTTTGACTCAAGAACTTGAAGTCTAAAACATCAAGGAAGTCAACATCAAGGTGACTGCTTTGTTTGATGGGGCAACAGACAAATGATAACTCATTCTATTATTGTGAACTCAAAGGAAATCAGAAGATGATATATTTACTGGCAGTGGTGATGGTCTAGCTGGAGTTTATCTCCCTGAAGAAGTCATCCTTGATAAATCTAGGTGAGACTGGCAGTTCCCTACTGATTACCTAGAGCATGCTGCATAGCAACCAACAGGTAGACATGCATTCAACTCAAGCACGGGCACACATTCTTGCTGACCTTCCCAGTACTGCATTAGAAAGCAACACCTCTCCCGGATCTCAACACCTACCTACTTACTCGACAAGCCTGGGTGGCACATGAAGTTTGTACTCATTGGTGGGTCTAACATACCCAGTAACTCCACAGGAGAAAGGCCTGCAGAACCGTTTCGCTTCCTAGAAGATGACAACCAAGAAATCCCCACGGAGCAGTTACGCGGTGTAAGGCCTGAGGTGCCCAGGAGTCAGGCCAACCAGACAGCTGCTAAGAGCAATAGCAACCACTCACCCTGGAGTTTTTCATGTGGTTTCACCCACTGAAGACCAACCGCATTTCTATTTCATGTTTGCATTTCAAAGCATCTCCCTTGATGAATTTTCTGTGGGACTCGCATTGAAAACAGCTGGAACTGTCTCTGTCTGTGCACATTCCTGTCTGACATAGGCCACCATTGAATTCCAACCATCCTAAAAATATTTTCCAGATTTGGCAAACATCAAGATAGGTACTTTGCTCAGCAGGGCCATGAGCAAACCACAAATCATTTTGTTGATACTGATTGAAGAATCCAGTCATCAACTCAGTAAACACTGTAGAAGACCTATTCTGTGAGAGTCTGTATGCGAGGACTTTGTTGTGAGAGAGACAGACATGATCTCTCTGATGAAAACGCTCATTCCCAGTTCCCATGAGGAGGCAAGCCAATGACCCAAACCCAAACTCCCCGTCATCACACCACTGCTGACGCCTAGCAACCATCCAGGACAGGGTAGGACTGCCCTGGCAAACTTGATGGGAGTCGAAAGCCCTCTCTCCTGAGGATAGGTTGGTGGTTTTGAACTGGTGACCCTGAAGTTTGCAGCCCCAATGTATAACCACTGTGCCACCAGCGCCCCTAAGCCAACAAATAATACATCTCAATAAAATAAGAGCGATCATGTAGGTGTGTGCAAAGGATTGACAAAACACGGCGGGAGCTGTGATGGATTTTGCCTAGAGAAGCATGATGGTGGTTTCAAAAAGCTCTGAGCAACATATTCTGGGCTTGGGTGTGAAAGATGGCCTTTCCAGGCAGAAGGGCCCAGAGCAGCCACAGATGCCTAGAAAACAGGAGCAAATCAAACACAAATGGGCAGAAGGCAAACATTAGATAACAGTTGAGCAAGCTAAATGGAGTTCCATTGATAAAAGGGTTCAGTACCTTTCCTAAGAAGTTTGATGAGTTTATGCTTTTTGGTTTGTTTTCAGGAAGCACTGGAGCCCTTGAAATTCAAAGATTTCATTGAAAACTATTCTGATTTAAAGGTATAGAGAATGGGAAGCAGCTACACAGTTTCAAAGATTCAAAGGGGAGGTGGTAAGTTGGAACTAGAGACATGCAAATGGATTCAAGAGACATTTTTGAATTAGAAATGATACATTCATGTAAATAATGCATTTTAAATGAGTAATTTCTTGTTTTCATTATATATATTTTGAGTACCCCTAAATGTCCATAAACTTCCTAAATGTAGGTAAAGATACACAATTCAGCACATGGATCTTCAAGACAAAAAACAGATTAATGTTTTTAGAGAGACCAAAAAAGAGATAGACGGAGGGAATTTCTCCTAACCTCTGACTCAGCAGTGCATGGGACATTGTTGTGACACTTTGCTTAGTAGCTGGCTGAACTTTAGACCTCAGTCCTTTCTTTCCCTTTTCTGAGTTTCTTGTTTCCCAGATAGAGGGCCTGATTTATCTCCAAGGCCTTATTGAGTTCTTACAGTTGGTGAGTCAAACCCTTGTGATAAGGGACCATCATCTCTGCCCTTTCCCAAGCTGAGTCACCTCTAAAACTGGATTATTTGAGGGCTGACCCAGGACTGTGAGTCCAATCATTCCAGTAACATTTAGAGGTTTCTTGGGGACCAGTAGGTCCACTCTCAGGCCAAGGAAAGTGTCAGAAGCAGCTTCTTCCATGCTTCATCCCTTGGAATGCACAGTCAAGTGGGGCCAAGAGACCTGACTGGACTTCCAGAGAGTCTTTCACACCTGGGCATTCAGTTCTCCATTTTCTCAATCTGTTTTCCTCGCATGGGTCAAGTATCAAAGTCAATGATCCTGTTTACATTGTTCTGAAGCGGGAGACTACCACAAGAATGCAAGGCACTTGAGTGGCTTTCCCTTACTTCCTCATCCCTAACTCTAGCCAGAATCTACTTCCCTCGGACAACAGGCAGCTCTCTTCCTCAGTGCCCTGAGCAGATTAGGCCATGTACAGGCGCCTAACGCTTAGTGAGCACCTCTTGTGTGCTCGCCCCATTCAGGGCACCCAACACTTCTGCAAGTCACAGATGCCACACAACCACCAGACCAGTGGATGTGACTTCCTCATTTTAATGATGCAGAAAATGAGGTTGGGACAAGTAAAGGTGGCTTATCAAAAACTAAATGTGTAGGACAGGGTCACGCCAGGACTCAAACCAAGGGCTATCTGATTCCAAGTAGACAGCCTTCTCCTTCCTGTCACCAGAGTTGAGCTTTAAATATCATTAAACGCAAGTGTGAACTATCTGCGTATGCGGTCTCTCTCTCTTTTTTTTTTTTTTTTAAGGAAGGCAGGCACATTCAAAGTTTATTTTTGGCCAAGGTCCCCAAAGAGGGAGACAGTCCTGTAAGTCACCTGACCAACTTCACTCCCGGTAGAGACTGAGATTCTTTCCAGTGTGGTTTCCTGTGATCAGTCAGTGGAGCACAGTGATCACCATGAAGAGACTAGCTGGCTGCCTGGGCTTGAATCCTCTTTTTCACGTGGCGGCCAAGGAGCCTTGGGAATCCCAAGGTGGTGCAAATAATAAACGCACTTAACTCCTAACTAAGAGATCAGAGGTTTGAGTCCAAC
This sequence comes from Nesogale talazaci, assembly GCA_004026705.1. Classification (NCBI taxonomy): domain Eukaryota; kingdom Metazoa; phylum Chordata; class Mammalia; order Afrosoricida; family Tenrecidae; genus Nesogale; species Nesogale talazaci. The sequence goes on along the minus strand of PVJH01002627.1, from coordinate 150,865 downwards.
CAGAGGTGCTTCCGATAAAAGGCCCCGCAAGCTACTTCCCTCCAAAATCAACCCTTAGAAATCCACAGAAGCACTATTCTATTCTGGCAGACATGGAATTGTCATGAATCAAAAGCAACTTGATAGCCATTGGTAAAGCTAAGTCACTTTGGTCAAATTACTGAGACTCTGAGTCTCCATTTTCCTGGATGGGGATGGAGATGGGAATACATTCATCTTTGAGAGTTGTTCTTGGGGAGGAAATCTGATAATACCTGTCCACACAGCCATCTACCATACGGTGTGAGCATGATAAATTCCAGCCACTAGTATTATCATTTGGTTGTGTGTAAATAAACCCAACTGCCACTCTGATTGCTTTCTTAGGGTAGATTCCAAGTAAAATTACTGTCAAAGGATGGCTCTTCATATACAGAGTTTAATTACTTTCCAGAAACATCACAGCAATGTATGTGCCCATAGAAGTGCCTACAGGAGTAAAGAGAGTAGACATCCTTTGCAACAATGAACTGAGACAAAGAGGGTGATCAAATGCGCACACCATATAGATGCATGAACACATTACAATTCTCACCTATAGAGGTGTGTGCTTTCTTCCTTCTTATGTCTTTTTCAGTCACAAAAATAACCAACACCTTAGCTGATCAACCCAGAGGTCTTTGGGTTAAGAGAAAGAAAGGGGCTCAGTGCTAAATTCTGCCACTTACTCACTGTGAATTCTGAGCTAATTCTTTCCCCTCTCTGTATGCCAGTTGTTGGAACAATTCTGTTTTGTATTTCAAAAGAAATCCTATCTGGATAACATATATTCCTCATGTATGTAGTATAACTTCATGTGGCAGAATAAATGTGGCTGTACCTAGTGATGGAAACCAGCCAACAATGGTCTGCTTTTATTTCATTTTTTATAAATTTATTGCATTTACCAACACTGTTGTATTTTATGGTTTACAGGTATTTCACGCATTCTTACCAACCAGAATTCAGAGTCAGATCGACAATCTTTTTCCCATCTATGACAATTGGGATTTGGATCAGATTGTCTCTAACATCTGTTTCTATCATCTTATCATTCCCATAAAATAGCACTTCCCAACCTCAGCACTGGCAGCATTTTGGGCTACACAATGCTTTGTGATAGGGTAAGAGGACTGTTCCATAGGATCTAGACTATTTAGCAGCATACCTGGCCTCCACTGCCTGTGAGCACCTTCATCCAAGTTGTCACAACTAAAAATGTCTCCTGACATTGAGAACTGTTCCCTGCAAGGTCAATATCACCCCCAGTTGAGAGCTACTGTCATTTACTTCAGCTCCCCAAAGGGAGTTCGGGTGTTGCATGTTAATTAAGAATCTGAATTCAATAGCCTTTAATGTCCTGTTTACACATAAAACTCCAAAGGTCAATGAGGGTAGGATCGATTTGGACTCATGCTCCACACATTTGAAAGAAGTCTGGGGAGTCTGTGAGTGTGCCAGTCGTGATCACACTCACTGCTAACCTAAACATCGGAGGGTCGAGTCCACCAAGAAGTACCTCAAATAAAAAGATCTGGCAATCTAGTTCCAGAAAAGCAGCCATTGCCAACCTTATTGAACATAGCTTGATGCTGACACACGGAGCTGTGTCAACTCAGTGGGAGTGAATTGGTTCTTGTAATCTTGTAATCTCCGGTGTCTTTTCTCTCTGTAGAGTTCCATTGGAGTTCCTTGAGTTGGTTCCAGTTCGTGGCAATCCCAAAATAAGGTTTCCTGAGCTTGAATCTTACCAGAAAGGCCAGACCTATCTTCTGCACTGTCTCTCACTGGATGGATTTGAACTGCCAACCTTTATGCTAGAAGTCAAGTGAAAACCATTTGCACCACCCCAAAATCCTAACTGTGCATGATACAGCAGAGCCATTTAGAGAGAGTGAGAGGCACCAAAAAGATCCAGGGGAACTGAAAAAGTAAATACCTACACTGTATCCTGCAATAGGGGATAGAGTACAAAAGTGATTTCATTGTTGGCGATGAGTGGGTGGGAAAGCAGCGGTGCTGAGTAATTCTGTCTTTTTCCTGAGAAGGGGAGTAGGTCAATAATTTGGGGAACCAATGGCCTGCAATGAAGGAAGAAATTTACTTCATTACTTCTTCCATTCTCTTTAGTTTCTCAACCTTTTAGAGTAAGTTTCAATACTTCTTCTGACAGTCATTTTGGTCTTTGCTTCCTGTGTAAAGAAACTTTAGCCCTCTTTGTGTATGATATTCTTAACACCATCCCCCAATTTGTCTGGGTCTCGGTCAATGACGTTCAGTGCCTCAAATCCACTCTTGAGATGGTCTCTAAATTCAGGTGGAAGATACTCAAGGTTGTATTTGGGCTTAAACAAATCAGTCCAGACTGGGAAAAGTACAACAAGCGTTCTCACTAGAAGTCTTAGGTACTTGGGGCATGTTATTAGTAGGGGCCAGGCCCTGGAAAAAGGACATCGTACTCAGTAGAGGGTCAATGAAAACGAGGAGGACTTTCAACAAAACAAAAGGGCACCAGGGGCTTTAACAATGGACTTCAAACATTAAAAAAATATATTGTGAGGGTCATGCAGGCACAGGCCGTGTTTCAGTCTGCCATACAGTTGGTCACTATGAGTCAGAGGGAAGTCAAGGGCACCTAACCACAACAAAGGAAGCAAGAACATCAATTCGAGAAACTGTTGCTTTAATTTTTCCCCATAGGAAAGTATTACCATCCAATCATCTCACAACCACAACCTCAGGGTTTGGACAAAGAGATCTTTTGATTTAGGTGCTTCCAGTCAGAAGCAAAGCGCAACTTCTGAGGAATGAGGTGGACAACAATCCAGCTAGCAGTCCCAGGAATGTTATGGACCAAGAGAGTGGCTCGTCGTCCAACTGAAAATGTCAGCAGAGTGCTGGGAGAAAGGAATCTGTTTAGCAGGTGTGTTTGGAATCTGGCAGAGGGAGCTGGGTCAAGTCCAGGACCACGGAGTTAGTCTGAATGCCTTCTATGTTTACGCCCTGGGACTGAGACCCAGGAGTTGAAGGGGAGAACGTCGAGAGCAAACATACAGCGGTCAGACAGAGGCTAGAATTTTTCCCCTGGCTTTCCGTGTCTCTTGAAGAGCACCAAGAGGCGGTAGGAGTGTGGCCTGAGTCTTCAGCCTTCACCCACCCTCTCCCAGATCACCTGATTGGAATGGAGCTCCCAAAATAGCTCAGAATCTGGGCCTGCTTGGGAGAGACATAAAGATTCATTTACAAGGGAAGGTGACTGCTCTGAATATCCACAGCAGGGCCAATCTATGCTAATGGCTCAGTCTCCCTCAAATCTGGGATTTATATAACTGGCTCCTACCCTCAGTCATTGCCAGCAGAAATGCCTGAATTATCTTAATTCCAGAATGTAAATTATTCCAATTTTGAGGCCATCAGTTTAAAGCTGTCAAAGTCAATATTTTTAACAGCCTACCAAAAAATTACAACTGGAAAATGTCTAAACAAGTTGTGCTTGAGGTCTTGAGATGACTTCTGGTAAAAGTCAGTGCTGAGATGGAGGAATGCCCCCACACTGATTCTGCATCTCAGAGAAAGCATCAATTTGTCTGTAGAGAGTCAATGAGTTGGTCCATTGCATTGATCACTTTCAATCTGCTACCTTCCATGTATGGATTAATCATTTGTCCTCTGGTCCTAAAAAAAAGAAAGAAAGAAATTAATTCCTCAAAGTATAACATTCAATAAACTTGGCCATGAAGGAGGGGGGAGAGAAGACCTGGCCGTGGCTGCCACTCACCCTTGCCAAGTTTTCCTTCCTTCCTATTTTCATTCCCTTCACCCATAATTCTCTAAGCTACTGAGTATCTAGCACAACCCTGGGGATTCTGGGATGGGTGAGAAGTTTCAAGAAACCCTCTTGCACTCGCTCCAGAAGGAAAGGGAAGCCCCCCCCACCCCTTTCGGGTTTGCCCAACCGTTTCCATCCAAGTGAATCATCATGCCTACCTCACTGACTCTCTCAGAGGGAATCCTGGGATGGAAGGAAGTGAGCGTCAAGAAGAAGACTTGCAAAGAAAAATCACAACAATGCCTTCAGTGCAGAGGTGGCTCATTACCATGCAGGGAGCCAACCGGGCTGAACAGAACACTAGCTGAGAACATTGTCCTGCCCATCCTCCACCCCACACCCACCGACTTGGAATGAGTCTCAAGGGATACCAGTAGCCCTCCTGCGGCCTCTAGCTCATGGCAGCCCCATTTGTATAGGAGTAACCCTGGTCCTCGGGCAGCTTTCAGTGGATGGGCTCTTTTCCTGCTTCTAGATCTTGTGCTTCCAAAGGCAGATTACCAGGCCAGGCTTCCAAGGTGGCCCTGAGTGAACTCCAAGCTCCAACTTTGCCAGGAACCTCCCAGTGCTTACCCATGTGTGTCACCCAGAGACCTCCCTCATGGGATCAGATTAGAACATCTCTGTTGTGGGCCCATCTCCTGCTCAGAAACTGGAAAACACCCCATTCCTGTAGCTCCGAAGCAGGATTAATTGATTGGTCTCATATGAACCTAAAAGCTGTTAAGAGCAAGGAGGATGAAAAGCAATTCAAATTGCTTTATTACCATTTTCTAGTAAAGTACCAGTTTAGTCCTCAGCCCTACTGTGAAGCAGCGGGTTCCCAGATATTGACTGTGCTGGCATGTGCGGCTGGGAGAGAGGAAATGCCTGGGTTGGAAATGCAGAAACATCTGCTCCGATCACCGGCAAGCCTGCAGCAGGAGCCCGGGCACCGGTAGGGGCTCCCTCCAAGTGGTGCTACCACAAGCAGGAGACATAGGAAGCCTTCCCAGGGGGGGGATTTGAGCGGTGGGTGGGGGATCCTTTTTGCCTTTTTTTTAAGGCCTCATTGACTTAATGTAGAGAAAAAAGAGGTTGTAAATGGCTTTACAAGGCAGTCTATAGACTTTCTAACAGAGGGTAACCAAGAGGAGTATAGTCATTATGATGATGGTAATAATAGCTATCATTTAGTGCCTCAATTGGAAAGTGGAAATGATTGCTTTTCTGTCTGAGCTACTGACTGACAGGCTGGCAGCTGGCATCCACCCAGATGCGCCTTGGAAGAAAGGCCTGGCCATCTCCCCCTGAAGGCTCCCAGTCCCGAAAACCCTGTGGAGTGCAGCACTCTGTGGACACAGAAAAGGTCGCCTGAGTCGGAAGGAACCCAACACCCATGGGAAGAGCGTGTCTGTGTATGCCAGGCATGGAGCACCTTTGATAGTGCAGCTCCCTCAGGCCTCCAACAGCACTGCAATCTGGCTAACCCTCCCACCACCACCACCACCACTTTTTCTAGACCAGAAAATCAGGTCACAGCGTTTCAGTAACTTGCCCAAGTTCCCCAGCTAGTAAATGTAGACACCAGGATTTAAGCCCAGCAAGTCCAGCTGCCAACTGCCTACTCTTAATCACTAACCATGATAATCACTACCCTGTGCTGCACCGCGCGCTGTCCTGTCACCAGATATTACTATCCTGGGTTTCCAAATGGGAAAAGGACTGCTTAAAATTACAAACTGATTTGGTCAAGGTCATGAGAATGAGAACTATCAGAGCCTGGGTGAACCCCAGGGAAAGCTCTTTTTGCAATAACTGGTCTCCATGATCTGAAAGTTTGTATTGGGGCTGTGCCCCTCCTCGATGGGCATCTAGCCCAGAATGTCAATAATTATCAATAGAAATAATATTAGTATAATAATAATAGCATCATTTATTGAGCACCTACAACCTGACAAACTATCTCGTAGGTGTGAAGTGAAGACTCCTGCAAGTTAGAGTTACAGTCTCAAATGCACAGGTACAATTCTACCCTGTCCTACAGGGCTGATATGAGTCACGATTGACACCATGGCAGTGAGAAATTAAAAGGGAAAACTGAGGCTCAGAGAAATGAAGTGACTTCACCAAAGTCACACAGCTGGTAAGTGATTGCACATGAATGTGAGCCGATGTTGGGGTTTGGTTCATAAGTGCAAACAATCAACTAATTATCTTTTTTCTTCCTCAAAACAATATGTAAGGCAAAATAAAAAATAAATGGGTAAAAAAAGAAATTGAAAGTTTAACAAAACCTAAAACCTAAGTCAATTGCCATCAATCAAGCCCAAACCACAGAGACTCTTTAGATTAGGACCTCCCTGCTAAAGTTTCCACATTTTGACTACTATAGATTGCCACACTTTTCTCCCGCAGCATGACTGGTGGATCAAGTATTTAACCAATGTGCCACCTGGACTCTTTTGAGAGATTAATGTTTGAAATCTGTTCAATGGCCTGGTGGGGCTGTTGGGTGACTTTGAAATGCTAAATGAAAAATGAGACATTCAAACCCACCAGCTGCTCGCTGAGTGACAAAAGAGGCGACTGGTTCCAAAGTCTTGTGTAGGCATTGCTATAGATCTGCTGCACAAGATTTCTTTGTTGAAAAACAAGGTGTCACTTTGAGAACGAAGGTGAACCTGACCCAATTCTGGTATTTTCAGTTGCCTCAGATGCATGTGAAAGTTTGACATTAAATCAGAAAGTCAGAAGAAGAAGAAGAAGAAGAAGAAGAAGAAGAAGAAATGCATTTGAGTGATGACGCTGGCAAGAATATTGAAAGTACCAGGCTGAGCTCTGGTGGCATAGTGGTTGTGTGCAGGACTGCAGCCCACAGGGCTGGCAGTTCAAATCCAGCAGCGGCTCTCCAGAAGCACGGCTGGGTTTCCTACTCCCACCAGTAACGCCTTCCCCCCCCCCCAAAAAAAAAAAAGAATATTGAAAGTACCATGGACCATCAAAAGAACAAACAAGGGGCTGACGCCTGGTGGCCTAGTGGTTGTGTGCGGGACTGCGGCCCAAAGTGTTGGCAATTCGAATCTAGCAGCAGCTCTCCGGGAGCAAGACTGGGCTTCCTGCTCCCACCAGGGCAGTGATCACACACACACACACACACACACAAAGGATTAAAAAAAAAGAACAAACAAGGATGTCTTGGAAGAAGGACAGCCAGAAGGCTCCTTCGAAACAAGGCTGAACAGACTTTGTCTCGTGTGCATTGGGCATGCTGTCAGGAAAGACCTGAACCTGGTGAAGGACATTATGCTTTGTAAAGTAGCGTGACAATGAGAAAGAGGAAGACTTTCAACAAGATGAAGAATTAACCCAGTGGCTGCACAGATGGGCTGCAGCATAAGAATGACTATGAGGATGGCACAGGACCGGGTGGTATCTCGCTGTGCTGTTCAGAGGGTTCACAATGAGTCAGAACGGACTCGATGGCACCTCACATCCAATACAACTACAATAGGACTCAGGCTTGATGATAGCAGTGGATTTTTTAGTGGTGGAATTTATTCAGTGGCCTAAGAAAACACATGTAAAAAAAGAATTTTTGTGACATGTATTTATAGACCATAAAGTTCAGCGAAGTTGGAATTATTAGCTTTTCTCTCCCCTTCTGAACATAAACACGTAAGAGTGCCTGAAATAAAAAATAAGTCTTGGGAAGAAGAGGAAAGTTACTCGGAGTCATAAAGGAAGCATCTTAGGAAGGTGGAGTGATTTGCAGGAGAGTTTGGTGACACTTCTGAGAACAAATCCAATTCCCGGGCTACCAAAGTGAATGAGGTCGATTTGCTAGTAATGATGATAACAAATGTGTATGTGTCTGCCTGACCCACATACTTAAATGGGGGGTGCTACACGTGGCCCACCCCCTCTCAAATAGCTAAAACCAGAAACCTGCATTTGCCCTTCATCCTAGATCTTAGACAAGCTACTGCCATCTCTTTCCTGAACTGACACAGATCCTTCCATTTGAACTCTGTGTCTCCACTTTTAAGCTACCACTTTTAATCCATTCTATACTCGATAGCCAAGGTGGTTGTTGTTTGTTACTCTGGAGTCAGTTACAACTCATAACAACGCTAGGTAGAATTCCCTCTCTCGACATTATCACAGTCGTGGGGGTACTTGAGTCTCTTGTGGTCACCCGCTCTGTAATTTGAATACCTCCCACCCTTGGGAAGGGGCTGTGGCGAAACAGTGGGTCCTATGTTGGGTTGCTAAGCACGAGTTTGGCCGTGCAAACTCATCTGTTGCTCTGTGGGAAAAAGATGCAGATTTCTGCTCCCATGAAGATGTATGTACAGTCTCAAAAACTAACAGCAGTAGTCACTGGCAGTGGGTTTGGCATGGTTTTTTTTTTTTTTTCAACTCAGAGGGCTGATCTAACATTATATGACAGAATATTTTTTTTTTCTGGCTCATGATGAATTCATTGACTGAGATTTGAAAGTAGACAGCCATGATTTCCTTAGTCTGGAAGTGTCCTTGAAACTTGCCCACTATAGATGACCACACGAGAATCTGAAATACTGGTAGCCTAACTTTCTCCATCACAGCAACACAGAGTATGATAAACTGACAGATGGGTAGAAAATAAGTATTAAATGACTTTTGAAATATAAATATAAATAAGATCACATCACCCACCTCCCTACATCCCTCTTGCACTTCTAGTGAAATCCAAACTCCAAACTATTATTCCTGTTCTCTTTCTCTCTCTCTCTCTCTCTCTCTCTCTCTCTCTCTCTCTCTCCTCTTCTCTTCTCTTTCTGATGGGAGGCCTTTGCACATGTTTTTCCCTGGAGCTGGAATGCCTTCATTCTGTCCCTCCCACACCTTTTTTGGCTTCAGCTTTAAGTTATCGTTTGAACAAGGTATTTTTTTCAAGTCTATTCTTCCTTTTTCCAATATTCCCTCTCATACATTCTGTTTCCTGCATAGTGGTTATCAAACACAATTATATATTTATTCATCTACCTATTTTCTATCTTCTCTACTTGACTATATACTAAAGTGACCATATTTTAAGCGGGACACCATTGACCAGGGGAGGGGGGAGTCCCTTGATTAAAATTTTGGTCTATACGGAACAACAAAATTTTCATAGAATGCAAAATTAGTATTGTAATATATTTATTTTAATTTTAAAACACCATGGGATGCTGTTAAATTGTTAAAAAGTGGGACGTCTGGTCACTTTACTAGATTCTCATGAATTATTTAATGCTTCCTGGGTTTTACTTTTTACCATTGACTACCCAGAACATAGCTTAGTGCTTGGTCCATTAAAAATATTTTTTTAAAAGCTTGCTAAGGAAATTAATGAATAATCAAAGATTATTTAAATTAGAAAATGGCATGGGGAACCATAGTCTTTCTATTAGATACAACTTTCTTGGAGACTGTCAGAGCTGGATGTTAAATGAATGCTTGCTGAGTGGAAAAATGAAGCCATCAAATCAATGGACACTTATTGAATCCCTACCATATGCTCTAGGCAATGTGCAGACATCATTTCATTTCATTTGCCCAATGACTATATGAAATAGATGCTATTGGCTCCATTTTACAGATTAAAAATTCAAAGTTCAAGGAGTTCAAACCATGCATGAAAGGTGACTGAGCAATCACTGTCCATGCCCACCATACCTAATGAGTTACCTCATCCAACATCCAGTGCTTGCAGAGAAAAATCTGAGATACGATTTATCCAAGGTCACATGATGGCCATGGCCTTTACATGACCTATGCTAGAACCTCTAGTTTCTTGAGTGTCAACTTAGTCCTGTCACTCTCCCTTTGCTTTGTATTAAAATAGGGCTTACAAACATTTGTAGACATCTACAAACACAGTTAAGCATCAAGACCGAATACAATGAACCAAAATCCGTACCTAATCCTCCTCCACATTCTCTAAATAAAAAATAGTTCAAAGAGTCACAGTCAAAAGTTGTCATTGATGGTAGTGATCTTGATGGCTAGTGGTGGTCATGGTAGTAATGATAGAGGCATTATATCAGTCTCTTGAACTACAAAAATTCCTAACTTCTGATTCAGCAACATTGGGCTTAATTTTTATTACCATTGCCTTGATAAATTTGGAGGAAGCAGTAACCCAATTCATCAGAAAACCATTGATCTCTCAATTAATGGTAGTTTTGTTTTTATGTCCCTTTTTTAGTAATGTCTTCCTAAAACAGAGCAATCGATAAATTACCAGAAAATATTTTACATTTCAGGGTCAAAGCCACCTCTTCCTGTTCACTTTGTTGCTTCCCACCATTGGACTAGCATTGACTGACCAAGTAAAGACTGTTTCTTCCAGCCTCAAACTTGAATGAGGCTAATGAGGCTGTTGGATTTTCCAGCTATGGATCAGCCAGCCAGTGCCCATTTTTCTTGGTCCATTATCACAGGAAAAAAGAAAAGAATAATAAGATTAGTAAAATACAGCAAAACTAACTCACCAAACTCCACCCTGCCGATATAAAATTAACATAAATTCTTCTGCCTTCACATATTCTACACAATTGCTGTCAGCAACATCCTTGCGATTATAACTGGCTTGCCTTTTTTAATGTCCAGAGTTATCAGAAATCCCAGCTCTGACACACTTTCAATAAATTAAAATATTAAATTCCCAATTATATACTCCCTGCAGCCTTAAAAAAATGTTTTTCAGGATGTAGCCTCCTGTGCAAAATGAATTTTAATTGGGCCATCTTCCCACAACAACCTGGATATAGTTATTGATTTTTCTTAAACTGTGTTTAAGTGTTCTCACTAATAGAAATTGTTTCTCCTCCCAACTTTTCACTTAGTCTCTTTATACCTCTTGTCCATTAAGAATTCATATTAACAATAAAGAAGGTTTATACTATCAAAGTTAAATTGTAAAAAAAAAAATGAAAGTCTTCATTTTTTATGGACCTTAAAAGGAAAATAAGCATTTTAAGGCATATCATTGCAACCAGCTAATAATCACCTTCATCCAAAAGGTATGTATGTTTCTGCTTTCTTAAAGCATCCAAGATCAAGCACTTGAAAATGTTTCTTGACTCTGGGAACATTGCATCTCCTGTACTGTTTATATCCACCAGAAACATGGACTTTTAATTTAAGAGGTTTGTTTGTTTGTTTATTTTTCAATTCACATCTGTACATGATAGCTTATGCTAGAATTATCCTGTTATTATGCAAGAAAAATCCTTCCTTTCTGAACCAACTAAAAAGTGACTCCCTGGTCCCTCTGAGTCAAAACCAATTTGACAATACTCATCTACAAAAGGCCCCATTAAAATTACAATGAAGAAATGCATAAGTTACATCCAAAGACAAGACCAACCTCCCAGAGATGTGCTTGTTCGCTAGTTGCTAGTTTCTTTAGAGGGAACCTTGCTGGAGTAATGCATTTTTACTTGGTAGTCTCTAGCTATCCTTGTGTTGTTTTCAGCATCTTCTCCCTAGCTTGGCATCTGCCCTTCCTCCCTAGAAAAATACCCATTCTCAAGTCATTCTTCTGAGAAGAAGGAGCTGGTAAAACAACAAATAGTATTAAAACATGTGTGTGAGTCAGGGTAGACTAGAAAAACAAGTTCATTGAGACTCAGGTGTATAAGAAAGAGCTTTATATGCAAGAGCAATTGAATATTGAAAAAACATCCCAGCTCACTCCAGATCAAGTTCTTAAGTCCTTTATTAGCCCATGTGTTCAATACCAATCTGTAAATTCCTCTTCAGAAGCATGCAACACATGCAATGATGCCACATGCAGGAATATCACACCCGGTGGGTGGGAAGACTTGTGGATCCAGTGGTGACTGGTGTGGATTTCCACGTGGTTCCTCCAGCTCCAGGACTCTAGTGTAGCTCTAGATGTCAATAGGAATGTCTCGCAGGGAGTATATCTGTGTTGCACCTCCAGTAAGCTATTTATATATGCCTCCAAATGAGGTCAACCAGCTGTGACCTAATTGACAGGCTAAAGTCTACCCCTTCACTCTGAAGTCTCAAGTTGACAACAGATTATGTAACAGCCACTTTTTGCAGCGTACTGGACAATTTTTAAATAAGGTTTTCTTCTTATAAGATACACACACACAAAAGAAAGTTTATTCACTACAAAGAAATTTTTGCAAATCGCTCACAATCTCACAGCTCAACTAACCTCTCCCATAATTTTTTTACAGATATAAGGAAAATGTTTATATACAAGAGGAAGGAAACAGTGAGAAAACATCCCAACCCAGTCCAATCTAAAGTCATAAGTCTGATATTAGCCCATATGTCCGATACCAGTCTATAAAGTCTCCTTCCACTCACAAAGCACGTGCAGTAGAGGTGTCCCAGCCCTGGCAGGGGTCTCCCCATGGCTCCTCATTTCCAGGGATCGGGGTGCATCAGCAGTATCCATTGGTGGTGGGAGCATCACAGCACTGGTAGGGGTCTCTCTGTGGCTTCTCTGGCCTCAGAGATCTGGTTCATTAGGACAAGCCCATGTGGCTTCTCCTCTGGCTCCTCCATTCTCCAGGAATCAGGATCAAACAGCATGCTGTCCTCTCATCTTGTCAGTAGTTCGTCATCTCAGAGACTCCTCTCCTATCATTTTTAAAGAAAACAACATGCATATATAATCTACTGTGGCAGAAAACTGATAAATTGCATCCAAGTGATATTCAAAGAAGAATTTGGGGGTGATAAAAATACACTATATGCTGATTATCTCACCTCACTGCCGTCAAGTCAAAGGTGCCTCATAGCAATGTGTGGCTGATTTCTGAGACTCTGTTTATGGGAGTAGAAAGTCTGTTCTTTTTTCTGCAGAGCTGTTGATGGTTTCAAACTGTTGACCATGAGGATGGCAGCCTTACACATAACCGCTGTGTCACCAGGGCTCCTCCTTTGATGATGGAGGTTACATACTCATTTATCAAAAGGGATCATCCCCCCGTTCATACAAAGCTGAACACTTTTTTTTCATAATGAAAATTATACCTCAACAAAATGGATGGCAATTTTAAAATCGGTCATACAGTCTGTAATCTCCAAACTGCAAAGTCACTGCCATGGTGTTGATTCCAAACCAGAGTGACCCTAAAACTGCCCCACAACTGGGTCAATCAGCAACTTCATGATACATGAAGAAAAGATTGAAGTTGTCAAAGATGTCATTTTACTTGGGTGGATCCACAGTCAGCACCTATAAAAGCAGCAGTCATAAAAATTGAATGATGGCTTGCTTTGAGCAAATCTGCTGCAAGAGATCACTTTCAAGTGTTCAAAAGGAAACGGGATGACTGAAGTCTACTTGACCCAAGCTGTATTTGAGATCATCTCCTATCCAGGCAAATTCTGGAAAATGAGTAAAGAAGATTAAGGAAGAATTGGCGCTCTTGACTACTGGTGCTATCAAAGAATATTAAATATATCATGGACTGTCAGACAAACTAATAAATCTGTCTTGGACAAAGTACAGACTGAAGGCTCCTTAGAAGCTACCATGACAAGAGTTCACTTTACATACTTTGTGCATGACATTAGGAAGGGCAGGGTACCTTGCTTGGTAAAAATAGAGGGTCAGCAAAAAAAAAAGAGAGAGAGAGAGAGAAGACCCACAAGGAGATGGGTTGATACAGTGACTGCAACAATGGGTTCAAATGCAGGAATAACTGCAAGAATGGAACAGGATTGGGCAGTATTTCATTCTGTTGTCCCTGGTCACTCTGAGGCAGAACCAGTTTGACAACACCCATCTACAAATAACCCCATCAAAATTACAATAAAGAAATGGCTAAGTGGCTGAGTCCCGGTGGCATAGTGGTTGAGTGTGGAACTGCGACCCTCTGGCTTGGCGGTTCAAATCCAGCAGCAGCTCTCCAGGAACAAGGTTGGGCCTCCCACTCCCACCAGAGGGCAGTAATGCCAAAAAACAAACAAACAAATAAAAGAAATGGATAAGTTATATCCAAAGAAAAGACCAACAACAACCAAAATCTTAATAAGATAAGAGAATTCAGCGGATCCCAGGGTTTAGTTGAGCAAGAGAAGTAACAAACTCAGTGCCTACAGGTAGAGAAGGAAAACACAGTGTCTAGCAGGATCCCTAGGAAAACAAAGAAAAGGAGAGAAAGGGACCAAGTGCTAGGACCCATTTGACAACTGCCACAACTCAAAGCTGTAGGCTGGAATAGAACTAGTTCATTTGGTTTCTGGAACTGGAAATCCTTCAGGAATAGTCTTCTCTTTCTCCCATGGGAGGGTTGGTGGGTTTGAACTGTTGTCCTTGAAGTTAGCAGCCCATCACAGAACCCATTATGGCACTAGAACACCTTCTAGTACTAGTAGAGGACGAAATCCAGAACCCAAAGCAACAATTGACTGAACGTTTTTATTCAGAGAAACGCGATCCCCATTCCCTCCACCACTCAACATGTCAGATAGTTACCCCTTCTTCCCCAGCAATAGGACAGAAATTTGCTTCCAAATAAGCCCAGACTCATGGGCACCAACCACCGTGGAGAGCAGGGGCAAAGTGCAAAATTGAAGAGCAAGTCAATCTACTGAGCTATAGCCCTGAGAGCCCCCTTTCCCTCCCAGATCTGGAGGATCTGCAGCCAAAACCACAAATCTATAGTCTAAAGAGCTTGAAGCAAAGAATTTGAAGTTCTAGCTCAGGAGAAATTGAATAGTTGTACAGAATTGAGCAAAGAAAGAGAGAGATTTTACCAATGGCCTGGTTGTCTTGATTGGTGCTCTTTTTAATGTTAAGCCCACCACTTCCTAAGGACTCCCACACCACAAAAATAGTGCACCTATACATACAAATAATAGCTCCTTTTTGAATGAGAACAGATAGTGGAAGATCCTTTGACATTTTAGAAATACCATCAGCATGATGTTTTGCAGAGTGGAAACAAGCAAATCAAAGGCAGAATAAACTTAAAGAGAACAAAGAAAGGGCATGGAGCTTAAGAAGTCTTTCTCAAAACACTATATTTCATATCTTTAAAATGATAAGGTGCTGTAGTCATGCAATAAGAAGCAGGACTGTGCAAAAGAAACATCAGAGAAAAAATGGAGGGTGCTTAGATAATTAGCAGTCGTGGTGGTGCCGTGGTAAGCACGCAGCTGCTAATCAAGAGGTCGGCAGTTTGGACCGGCCAGCTGTTCTGTGGGAGAAAGACATGACAGACCGTTTCCCCCCAGATTTACAACTTGCCACCTCCTCCAAGCCAACTCTTCCCTGTCCCATCGGGTCGCTAAGAGGTAGAACCAGCTGGACAGCAGTGGGCTTGTGAATTGTTTTAGATATTTTAAATGCACTCATTTACATAAAAGTCCGTCAAAAACAGAGGAGAGGAGGAGAGAAGAAAAAGACAACAAATGAGAAAAGTGAGCAACCAAGACATTCAATTCTCACTTAATAGGAAGTGCAGTCATCTACATATGACCTCTCTGGGATACGGACAGTGGGGAAGTGGGTGAAGGGTTACATTGGACAGAGTACGATATGAAAAAGTAACAACAATCTGTAAGTTAATTAAGGGTTCATGGGGAGGGGGAGAGGAGGGGAACTATGGGGAGCTGGTACTGGGGGCCTAAGTAGAGGGAGGGTGTTTTGGGGGTGATAATGGCAACAGGTGTGCAAATGTGGTATACATATAATTGACATATATATTGATCATGATGGTAGTTGCATGAGCCCCCAATAACATGATTTATAACAAAGGAAAAACAGAAAAATAGGGCTGACCAAAAAAAGGACGAAATATTTGAAAGAAGAGCGAATACAAATTTTGATTTAAAAAAATTTCATCTATGACTAGGACAAAAATTAGAAAATACTCACATTTATGTAAACAGTCATACAATTTCAAAACATTGGGAATAGGTAGAATGTTGGGGGGCGGGTAAGCTCCCAGAATACTGCCTCTTCCTGTCCAGAGGACAAGAAAAGAGAAGGAAAAAAAAAACCCAAAGAAGCAATTAGTTCGAAAGCCTCCTGGGCCACAGGAGCCACAGCCTGCCTCCTCTAGCCTGAGACCCATACAGGTGCCTGGCCGCCATTCTTGGCTGGCAGAAAACACAAAATCAGGGGAAAGATGAGACTGATTGAGACAGCAGGAACTCTAGACATGGTTGACCTAAGTCACCTTTCTACCGTGGAACTGCAGCCATTCCCAGAGGCACCCAAATAATAGACTAGCCTATAAAACAAGCAGGAGCACCTGGGAGGAAGGGGCTGCTTAGAATCATAAACTCCATGAGATCAAAAGGACACCATTGGCCTCAAACTAAAGGTGACAAGGGAAGAAGAGTTCAGGAAAGGAGGAGACTGAGACAGGAAAGAAGCCCTGGGCGGACATCAGGCACGCACTGATACATAGTAGAGATTGCAAACCGATGCCACAGAACTATTTTCGTACAAGTGATTGAATGGAAAAATAATTTGCTGTGTAAACAGTTGCCAAAACACCACCAAATCTTCACACACACACACACACACACACACACACACACACACACATTCCAGAAATAAAATACAAGTCAAAAAGAAAAAACAAGACAAGTACGTATGAGGACCAAAATTTCAACTAAGAATTTTATATTAAGCTAAGTTGTAATTTCTATTAAAAGAAAAAAATGGAGATGTTTTTATATATGTTAAGCCTCACAAACTCTTTTAACCTTTAGGCACTTTCCTTGAAAGCTATTAAAGGGTGTATTTCGGGGGTGGGGAAGGGTTATGTTGAGAAAGTGAAGGACAAAGAATTTATGAATAAAGGACTCCAAAACCCAGGAGTGGCAAGCAGAATCTTCTTATATGCATCAGGCCTAAAGAGAAAACTAGCCAAATTAAGTCAGGAATATTGAGAATGATAAGAAGAAACCGTCTAAGGAAAAAGCTGAGACTTGAGAATTGTGTGTTTGACCAAGTAGAAAAATTATTGTCATGTTTTTGACATATCTTTTGGTGTATTTGGAAGAGATATTGTGTGTTAAATACTAAAAGGCTAAGTAAATTCCCAAAACTTAAGACATTAATTAACTTAGGAGGAAATCTCTATGATTAGAAGTATATAGTATATATTCTATGCTACTTGGTTAGGCAGTAAACTATTTACATATTAGTGACAGTCATTTTATCCACCCATATAGCCAAGAACTGTGACATAATTGTATTGGAAAGCTGGAGGATTAGAAAAGAACGAAATGGATTTATAAGAAAGGTAAGTCCTCAACATAATAGGAATACAAAAGATAATATCAAAAAATAAAACTCTAAGTGTATTATATAGTCATATGAAAATTAATAACAGGATCCCTGGTGGTATAGTGGTTATACTTTGGAGTGATAAATGCAAGATAAGCAGTTGGAAAGCTCCGAGAGAGAAAGACCAGGCTTTCTACAACCATAAAAAATTACAGTCTCAAAAACTCACAGAGGTTGTTCTATCCTGTCCTATAGGGTTGATACAATTCATTTTGATGGCAGTGAGTTTAAAAGTTACTGGCTAATAACAGCAGAAATGGAAGTTAAAAACAGTAGAAACAATATTCAAAGTTGAAAATCATTCCCTCTGAAGATAAGGAGCCGTGACGTGATCTCCACGGTCAGCAGTTTAAAACCAGCAGCTCTGTGGGAGAAAGACTTGGGGTCCCACTCCCCAAAACCATGTTGGAACCTACAGCTGAGTCACGATGAGTCAGCATTGACTCAATGACGATGGGTTTGGTGTTTTTTTTGTTGGTTGGTTGGTTGGTTGGTTGGTTGGTTGGTTGGTTGGTTGGTTAGCTGGTTGGCTGGTTGGTTGGTTGGTTGGTTGGTTGGTTGGTTGGTTGGTTATTGTTTGGAAGCGCTGGGAAGAGAGGTCGAAATGGAGTAGGGCACTGTTATAGTTTATGTAAGCCTTCAGCAACACTTCATTTATATATACTACAAGCATAAATTTAATAGAAAAAAACCTTTACCTTTTGTACTATGTGTTAGTCTGGGTAGACAAGAGAACCAAACTCCAGGAGACACATATGTGTATAAGGAAGAGGTGTATATACAAGAGCAATTGAAGATTGAGTAAACATCCCAACCCAGTCCAATCCAAGGTCAAAATCTGATACTAGCCCATATGCCCAGTACTAATGTATAAAGTCCTTTTCAGACTCAGAAAACACATGCAGTGAAGCCAAATGCTCAGGATCACAAGCCTGGGGATGGAAAGTGTGGTTTCAGTGGCATTTTGAGGATCTCAATGCTGGCAGGGATCTCCAAGTGGCTCCTCCAGTTCCCAGGACATGGGGTCTATCAGTGCAGTGTCACGTATCTTGTCAATAGAGCATCTCCAAAGGAGTGAGCAGAGAAAGATAGTCACTCCTGCCTCCAAAAAGGAAGCACTAGATTTCCCAGAATTTTCAGAAGGCCATGCCCACACAGAGGTCTCATTGGCTTGCTCCAGGCTGACAGGGGAGACTCTCCTTCTACACTCTTAATACTCAAATTGACACCAGATCAGGTCACTACCACATACTATTACAAATAATATCCCATTTTCAAATCCATTATCTCTTTTCTTTTCACAATAATCCTCAGGGATAGAACTAAATTATGGATGAATCTCATTTTATAGATGTGGAAAAAAGAATCAAAGAAATACACACCTAAATGAAAACTAGCCTTACAAAGGGACTTCAAACTTCTCCCTAAGCATGCCCATCAATATTTCTAATCTTTTTCTGTCTTTCTGATTCCTCATCTGGCAAAGTCAAGTCCAAACAGGACTAGTAAAGCCTTTGCTACCACTGACCTCACCTAAACTGTCAGCTTGTCATATCGTTGTGACTTGCATGGTGCTATAATGCTGGAAGGCTATTCCACCAGTATTTCAAAGGCAAGCAAGGTCATTTATGGTTAGTAGGTTTCAGTGGAGCTTCTAGATTAAGAACAAGCTAGGAAGAAGGAAGAGGTAGTCCACTTTTTAAAAATTAGCCAATAAACCTTTTCTAAATAGCAACTAAGCACTGTCTGAGAGAATGCCAAAGCTGAGACGCTCAGGTTAGAAGAACCCTTTTCTCAAAGTAAAGTTGACCTTAGTGACTGCATCCAGCAACACTTCTGGCACCTTTATTTGCTGGTAGAGCACAACTCAAAATGAAAGCTAACTGTGGCAACCAACCATTAGCAGTGAATGTGAAGTAAAGTAACTATGAATCTAAGAGCATTGGAAGTTCACATGTACTGAAATATTCCTTAAGTATACCCCACCTACATGTAGAGACCATCTCTGGAATAGATTTGAAACACTAAACATGAATAAATGAAACCCAGATGGACTGTGGGATGCCATCAAGCACATCATATACAAAGAAAGCAAAAGGTCACTAAAAAAACATGAAGAAAAGACCTCACTAGATGTCAGAAGAGATTGTCTGAAAGTTTACTGGTGACGATCAAAGATTGGATGATACCTCAGTATGATTGGACAAGGCCTCCTTGAGGATTTCACCTCGGCCGACTTTGAGTTGATGCCAGCTGAGAGCAACTCTACGGCAAAGCATAGAATGGCCCCTGTGAGTTCCTGAGGCAGTGACTCCTTACGGGACTAGAGAGCCTCATCTTTCTCTTGAGGAGCAATTGTTGGCTTTAAACTGCCGGCCTTTCGGACTGCAGCCCAACAATCAACACTAGCAGGGTTCCTCCGCAGTGTAAAGAAAGCCAAAACTTTCACAACTCGACTAATGGAGGAGATCGGGATCTAGAGAGAAAGAAGATGAAGTTGCCATGGACTCAATTTTACTCGGATAAATGCTGATAAAACCATCAAACAATATGTTGCATTGGGCAAATCTACTGCAAAATACCTCTGCATAGTGTCGTACAGGGAGGGTGTCATCTGGATGACTAAGCTTTGTGTGATCCAAGCTGTCCTTTTTCTCCGTTGTTACATGTGCAAATGAAAGTTAGACAACACATAAGGAAGATCACAGAAGAAAGCAGTGCATTTAAATTATGATGTTATTAAGGAATATTGAAAGTGCCATGCACTGCCAGAAGGACAAACAAATCTGTCTTGGAAGAAGTGAAGTCAGTGCTCCTTAGAAGAATAGCAAACCTGAGCCCTGGTGGCGCAGTGATTGTGTGCAGGACTGCAGCCCACAGGGTTGACGGTTCAAATCCAGCAGCTCTCCACAAGCGAGGCTGGTCTTTCTACTTCCACCAGGGCAGTGATGCAGAAAAAAAAAAAAAGAGGAAGAACAGAAAACTTGTCTTGTGTTCTCTGGACATGTTTTCAGGAGAGACAAGTCTCTAGAGAAGAGACTTTATCATGCTTGATAAAGGAGCAGTCAGTGAAAAAGAGGAAGATCTTCAATTGGATGGATTGACACCATGCCAGCAATAATAAGACCGTACATAATAAAGGTTTTGAGCAAGGTGCAGGACCAGACAGTATCTCCTTTTGTTGTATATTGTGATGATTTGGAGTCAACCTAAGGGCATCTAACAATATCCAATTAATCACTTTTGTCTTTGAACTACTAAAGTTTCCCACTTATTCCTGTACTTAGAGAAATGGAACCTAGCAAGCACTGAGTTCCTTCTATGTAAGAGAGGTACACTAATCATGTTCCCATACCCAGCAAGACCGCTACGTGAGATCCCACTTTTGTTAGGTAGTTATTAGACAAAAGCAAATTGTTCCAATTCATGGTTACTCTAAGGATAACAGAATGAAACCATGCCCAGCCCTTCACAAAATAACTGCCAGGTTTGAGCCCATTGTAGCAATCATTGCATCAATCCATCTTTTTTAACGTCTTCCTCTTTTTCATGAAATCTCCACTAACCGTAATACCCTCCTGCAAGGACTGATCCTCCCCATGTTTAAGTACGGAGAAGACATATCCTCAATTCCCAGGAGCATTCTAGTTTTACAGGACTTCCAAGAATATACCTTCTGGAAGTCCACAGTACAATCAATATTCTTTGGCAGTACCATCATTAAAATGAATCAAATCTTCTTTAGTCTTCCTTACTCACTGTTCACTTTTCACATACACACAGTTCACTCAAAATCATGGCTTGTATCAGGCAGACCCCAGTCCTCAAAGTAACATATTTGCAAATTGACATAAAATTTAGGCCTTAGACAGCACATTTGCAATTTATGATTTGATTTTGACTGATACTCTCATGGAGATGGACCCAAATAAAATAAAATCATTGGCAGTTTAATGGTTTCTCCTCGTTTACCATGATTTTGCTTGCTGATTCTGTTGTCCGGATTATTCTTTTCTTTATGTTAGTGCAACCCGTACTGAAGACTATAATTTTTATTCTTCATCTTTAAGTGACTCAAGTCCTTTTCACTGTCATGGAACAAGGTTATATCATCTGCATAGCTCAAGTTGTTAATGAGCCTATCCCCAATTCTGATCCATGTTCTTCCTCAGAGAGTCAGCCCAGTTTCTCAAACTATTTGCTCAACATACAGATTGAATAAGTGTGATGAAGAGACATAAAGGTGATTCACACTTTTCATGATTTTAAACAACTCGGTACCCCTTGTTCTTCCAGCCTACCTCTTGATCTCTCTATGTACACATCCACGTGAGCATAAGTACATGTTCTGAAATTCCCATTCTTGACAATGTCATACATCATTTGCTACGATTCACAAGTCAAATGCCTCTGCATGGTCCATAAAACACAAACAAGCATCTTTTTGGCGTGTGTTATTTTCAATCAGGATCCCTCTGCAGTCCACGATGGTTACACTTTTTCCACGTCCTCTTCTTAATCTGTCCTGCCGATGTCAATGGTTGATGGCAGCAACCATTTTTCAATTATTTTTAGCAAACCTTACTTGCTTGTGATATTAATGATACTATTGGATAATGTCTGCCTTCTATTGGTTTTGGTTTTGCTTTGGAAATAGGTACCTATATGGATCTCTTCTAATTAAGCAGGTAACTTAATTAGGTAACTTAATTAGCAGGTAACTTCTTGGCATAGACCACATTTCAAATGTATAAATTCTTCATCTGTTTTTCCTTACTTATTGTCCAGTTTTTGCAAACACATGTAGTCTCTGAAAATATTATGGCTTGAGACATAAGCATAATTAAGTGTTCTGGAATGCCCACACTTTGCAATGATATATATAATTTATCAGGATCCACACAGCCAAAGAAACACAAGTAAACATCTTTCTGTTGCTCTCTGCTTTTAACCAAGATCCATCTGACCTTAGCAATGATATGCCTCCTTCCACATTCTCTTCTGAATCCAACTGGAATCGCTGGTTGTTCTATATCAATGTACTGTTGAAATCTTTCTTAAATTTTACTTGCATGTGATATTAATGATCTTATTCAATAATTTCTACATTCGACTGGGTCCTCTTTTTTTGGAATGAGCATAAATATTAATTTTTACAGGTTTGTTGACCAAATAACTGTCTTCCAAATTTCTGGATATAGACTAGAGGGTGCCTCCAGCACTACATGGGATGGTTGAAACATTTCCGTTCATATTCTTTCAATTCCTGAAGCTTCGTTTGTCAACAATGCACATAGTACAGTTTAGAAAGTTTCTTTCAATACTCTGATTCCTAATTATACACTACCTCTTGAAATGGTACTGCAATTCTGTATAATCCTCCCATCTTCTTTTGGCATGTCCTGCATCATTCAGTATTTTGCCCAAAGAATCTTCAATTTCGCAATCCAAGGTTTGAGTTCTTTTTCTTTAACTCTTTTAGCTTAAGATTTGCTGAACATGTTCTTCTCTTTTGGCTTTCTAACTCCGGATCTTTGCATATTTTATTATAATACTTTGTCTTCTAGGGCTGCCCTTTAAATTTTTCTGTTTTGCTCTTTTACTTCATCATTTCTTCCACTTACTTTAGCTACTCTACATTCAAAAGCAAGCTGCAAAGATTTTTTGGAGATCCATTTTAGTCTGGCTTTTTTTTTTTCTTTCTTGCCTTTTAAATGACCTTTTGCTTTCTCTGTGTGTACTATCCCTGATGTTGTGGCACAGCTCAGGTGGGTTTGAGGCATTAGTGTTCAATGCATCCTATTCTTGAGATTGTAGCTAAACTCAGGAAGATCATATTAAGCTCATACTGTCACTTAGTGGACTTGTTTTAATTTTCTTCAGCTTCTAATTGGCCTTGTTCTGACTGATGATATTGAGCTTCTCCAGTATTAATTCTTACAGGTTGATATGCTTTTTGTGTATTCTACCTAGTGAATTCCATATGTATAGCAGCTTTTTATGTTGCTGAAAACAAATATTTTGGGTGAATAAGCCATTGGCCTTTCAAAACTATATCATAACCATCTGCATCATTTCTATTTCTAAGGCCATGTTTTCCCAGCTGCTGATCCTTCTTCTTTGTTCCCAAGTATCATATTCCAATCACTAATCATCAATGCATCTTGATTGCATGTGTGATCAATTCCAGAAAGCAGAAGTTGATAGAGATATCCTATTTCTTCCTCTTTGACGACTGTGATTAGCTTATCAATTTGAATAATTACTACTTTAACAGGCATTCCTGATTGGCATGTTGATATTATCCTATCACTGTCAGCATTGTGCTTCAACACAGATCTTGCACTGTTCATAAATGTATTCTTGTTGGCAGTGAATATGATCTCTTTCTTATTCAATTTTCTCTTCTTTACACAACAGACTACCTAATTGTCCAATTCAAATTGGTCGATACAAATCCACTTCAATTCACTAATGTGAGGATTATCAATATTTGTGTGTTTCTTTTCATTTTTATGATATAGTGTTCATAGATTTATAGATCACTTCCACATTCTGATTATTGATGAACATTATAGTTTGCCCTCTTCATTTTGAGTTTCCACATCAACATGTGAAGGTCCTTAAAACTTTATTTATCCATGTAACTAAGACTGCCTCGACTTTGAGGAGGCAACTCTTTCCCAGCCGTATTTTGAGCGCTTTCCAACCTGAGGGATTTCTCTTTCAGCAATAGATCTGATGCTCCCCCGTGTTCATAAGGTTTGCATTGGCCAGTTTTTCCAGAAGTAGGTCACCAGGTCATTACTCTTGCCTATCTTCATCTGGAAGTTCTGATGAAATCTGTCCCTCATGGAGGATCTTTCTGGTAGTTGACATACTGCACGCATAGTTTCCAGCATTCCAGTACCATGCAAGTTAGCTACAGTACAACAGACAAATGGCAGATTCTAATTTTAGAAGTGGAAGAAGCTCGTGTTAAGTGACTCATCCTAGAAGGCCAGTTTCTGGGTCTGTATGGCCCCAACTGGCAGGCAGAGTGTATCAATGCCCTCACTTCCTGTTTTTAGGATGTTTGCATTATCCTAAGTTTCCCTCTCGGCTAGTTTGCAGTGATCTGTTTAAGAACATACAATGTACTTCACAGGAATGAGACAGAGGAAACACTACTTGAACACAGCTGAACGCCCCATCTCATTTTTGCTCACAGGGTTTCTGAAGGTCCATGAATTCACCCACTGCTCACTGCATCCTCAACACACCTCTATCCAACCCTTTTTTTCCCCCCTCCCAGGAGAAAACCAGTTCAGCACAGCGTGTTTCCATCAAGAAAAATCCATCTCAGAGTAAACATTCTTCTAGTCCCGGAGGATTCTTCATAAGAGCTTTTCACTGCACCCGCTCACAGGGCAGACAATGTGCTAAGCCAGCTGTTTAACACAAGAGGCTCCCTGTCCCTAGAGACCGGAGTCAAACTCCTGAGACGCAACAATATGTCTCCATTAGGCAAGCAACCAGTGTTAGGTGTGTTTTATATTTCCATATTCCCTGTGTTCATTTGCTGCAAGTCTGTCAGAAACCCAGAGCTCTTGGGTTTTCCAAACATGCAAGAAGGGAATGTTTCCCACGGATGGCTTCATCAATCTAACTTCCTGGGGCCTTGTACTACAGAGACTGGTTGCTGCCATAATCTCTACAGATTTAGATGCAAAGCATTTTGGGAGTTCCAGGCTGAGTCAACCAAGAAAGATGAGTAAGCAGGAATAACTGACGGCTGGAAGAAGTGGGGGAATCCTGCCAAGGCACGGGTTCCAATAGATAGGAGCTATGTAAGTCCTTGAGTCCAAAGCAACAAAATGCTGGTGTCGTGCAGCAGGTGAAAGCTTGGACCCTAGGGTTAGACAGACTTGATTTTGAATTCTGACACTGCATCTGACTTTGCACCTCTGATCTATACAACCTCAAAGGCAATAAAGGAAACTACAGATTGCTGTGAGGAGAGAATGAAATATGCTGGCTTGTAAAGTTCTTAGCACACGGCTTGGGCCAGGGTGACAATAATTAATGCTCCTGCAAGAGGATTTCTCCAGGAGAAAAGGGAGACTGAGTTGAAGAACTGTGATCTCTATTAGCTATGTCCTCAAAAAGAATGCCAGTGATCTGACTCTGGGGTCCCCTTCCAGATGGTACAATGACTACATTAACTGGAGTTTGGTCTGGGTCTGCCAAGCCCAACATGATAGACAGTAGTCATGTGTCTTTTGAGCATGTGAGATGTGGTTAATTCAAGCTAAGATATGTTGTCAGTGTAAAATCCACCTTGAATCTCAAAGACTTACCTTTTTAAAATAACATAAATAGTCTTCTATTTTTTAAATCCCACAAATATTCTTTCTTGTATTGACTTCATGTTGTGGAAATAATCGTACTTGGGATATGTTTTCAGTTCGATAAAATATGATTTAAATTAACTTCATCTGCTTGTTTTAGTTTTTTCAGGTGACTACTAGGAAACTTAAAATTACACATTGTCTTGCATGCATGGTTCACATTGTACCTCATGGAATTGAATTGGTCTAGACTGGCAAAAGGGTTAGACTGAGCCATGTTTTGCCAGAAGTGGAGCAGTTAAGAAACCAAGGCCAGCAGGCTTCTAAGTCAAACAATGGGCCTGCAGGTATTTGAGCTCAGGCCAGGCCACTTGGAAGCAGAGCTGAAGGCAGGGAGTTGCATATCAGACCCCCCACAAAGCCAACCCTATTCAGGGCTGCCACTGTGAACAGGGTGGGACTGAGACCAGAAGGTGCCTTCAGTACCCATAGCTTGGGCAGGGCTGCACCCTCCAGGGACAGACAGTAACCATGGTTTGGATTGTTTATAAACCTGGTAACAGGTAAGCACTTCAAAACAATTCATGTTCCTCCCTCACATGCCATTGGGGGAGATAAGGAATTGAGAAGTCTCCCTCACATGAATTCACATACTGGTAGAAGTCCCGGGCTGGAAGAGAATGCAGAGGGAAGCAAAGAGGAAAAGTGGACTAGATCTGGGAAATTTCCGGGGGGTGTGGGGGGATGAGTATGTCTTCAAGCCAAGCTGCGCAAGTCGATTTCTAAGAAAAACACGAAGGTGGTTGTTGGAGGACTCTGATGGCCCATTGAAAACATGATTATAGTTAAAACCATATGTAAGGCCTAGCATGTGTAAGGAAACTCCTGGCCGGCCCCTTCAGGATTTCAATCCCAAACAGCCTCTGAAATCTGATTAAGTAAAATGTAAACCCAAGTCTCCTAAGAGGCATAACATCAAAACCTGTTTTCTAACTCCTGAACTCGAAGAGCTCCAAGAATATGCATTACCCTTAAATGTATGAAAGTGAGAAAGCTTGCTAAAAAGGAGAAACAAGAAAGAAAAGTTTCTCAGTCTACAAACTACAACATTTAGACTCTGATGTACCTCTCACAGAGTGTAAACCAGCCAACTGGTGGGGGGGATGCAAATTAGAAAGCCCAGGTGATTGAAGAAGATGAAGAAGGCTTCTCAGTTGATGGAACTTCTCTGCGGGGCAAGGGGCTGGGACACTGATCAGGATTAGGATTTCCCTTCTTGGCCTCTTAAGACACTCAAATGACTGTCTTTCTGGACATAGTATGTGTTTCTGGTACAGGCAAAGTGGAAACCACTAACATTCTGTGAAGCAGCTCCTAGCCTGGAGGATACTGGGCAGAAAGTGTGTCTGACCCCATAGAAGAATATAGATATTTAAAGGACACGTGATCGTGGCTTGGAAATAGAATAAACAAACAAGATATGATGAAAGTTTGCCTAACCTCTGGATACCACAGATACCTAATCAATAGCACACCTTCGACTTGTCTTGTGAAAGCCCACTACATTCAACTATTTTTCAGCAAATCTTTGTGTTGTCTATTATTTCAACAGCATGGATGACTCACCGCTGTAAGTAGAGACTGTAGGCCCGACCTGGTTTTTACAAACAGACGGTGCCATCACACTAGGAGAGTTTCCCTCTGCACTCCCAGAGAGCCATCAGCTCACCCACTGCAGATTCCCCGTGTTCAGACTAGCCACGGCTTAACTGGCTGCCCTCCCCCATGCCAGGAATTACTTGGGCTTGTGTCTGCTCTCTTTAACAAAGTCTGCCACAGAGCAGAAATGTCATTAAATTAAAAAAGAAGGAATTACTGTCCAGAGAACTCTATGTCATCTTTCTCAGTGCACCACCCTTGTAAGATGTTTGCAACAAGGGCACCAAGTCTACCGAGTGAGTCGCTGGGTGGTAAGGTGGACTCCTAGCATCACCTGCAAAGACTGGGTGTGAGGGAAGAGAAGAGGGGACCTACCTAAGAGGACCTTCAGAGAGGCAGTGTGAAGTAGAAAACCAGATATGACCAATGTCAAAGTGAGTCTAAGTGAGGAATGAGGTGGACATTGTCTAAGCCTCCCAGAAAGCATTCCTAAAATAAATAATATTTACACACTTAACACTTGTGAAACTTGTGAATTAAATCTTTGTAGTATAATAAAACACTTTCTGTGTGCTGGGGCCTCAGCTACACATAAAACTAAGCCATGTGCCCATCTTCATAAAGAAGGGAGAAATGATGTGAAGAAGTAAATATCTAGCAGGTGATATCTGTTGGATTCTCTTGAAAAGGTCAACTAATGATGCTTTCGAAGCTTTCTATCTCTGTATATGTACACAGAGCTAGACATGTATGTCAAGAGCATGGCTCAGCATGGCCAAGACCAGGCAGGTTCCAAGTCCATGGATCACGTGTGAGGCTTCAGGTTTTTCCTGAATTGAGTAGTTGTAGGGACTGATGAAGCTAAGATCTGAAGAAAGATGTCAGGTTGATGGCAGCAGAGGCAACTGAATTCAGCCATCAGGGCTGGCTTGTGGCCACAAAGTCAAATGAAGCTAAGGTCAGTAGGTCAAACTATAGGCCACTGATGACTGTAAGGAATGACAGGGCATTGACCCAACTCCAAATATCTAGATGCAGGGGACAGGCCCAGCAAAAAGCAAAGAGCATCTGCTTATATGGCAAGGAGGTTACACCCCGAAAAAGCTTCCTTCCACTTGCGTCAGAGCTGTGATCTGAATAAGGGTGTCGCATCCCACCCTAATCTTCTCACAAATGATTGACTGCTTCATAGCAGATCCCATTATGGAGTTCATTACATGGTGTTAGGGCATCACTAGGCTTCACTGCCAAACCACGAAGAATCCTGACCCATTTCGTTGACACAAAACCTAACTAATTAATTCAATGTGTCAGTGGGGAGAAGGAATTTCCATCAAGGGAGGGCTACAGCTAGGCACCAGATGGAATGGGAATGCCTCAGTGATATGGTGTCTGAAAACAAAGGAAACAAGAGAAAGAAGTCGGGTTGGTCCGGGAGGCAGAGGGAGGCTGGGGTTGGCACTAACAGAACAGAGGAAGATAGCAGAAAACAAAGTCCAGATAGACAGCAAGGGAAATAATCAGGTAGCACATTCATTAAAGAAGAAAAGCCACCCCGGAGCTGAGAGAGAAGCTACATAACTAAGTAGCATGAACAACATGACTTACAGCAACAAAAATGTATTCTCTCACAGTTCTGCAGAGTAGAAGTCTGAAATCCAAGCATTGGCAGATGTATACTCTCTCTGAAGTCTCCAGGGGAGAAATTCTCCCTGATCTCTTATATTTCTGAATGGTCTCAAGCATTGCTTGACTTGTGGCAATATCAATTTAATCTCTACCTCATCTGTCTGTATCTCTTATAAAAATACCAAGTCATATTTTGTAAACTAATCTGAATTAGGGTCCATAATGGTTACCAATCATCTGTGACCCATAAGATCAGCAGTTGTAAGCCACCAGCTTCTCTGAAGGTGAAATGTTGAGCTGTCTATTACCATAAAAAGTTATAGTCTCAGAAACTCACTGGGGAAGTTCTACCCTCTCCTATAGGGTCACTATGGGTCATAATTAATTTAATGACAATGAGTTTGATTTCCTACTCATGAGTTCATGTGAACTTAAGGAATAACCCCCTACTTCCAAGTAAAGTCACAATCACTAAATTAAGAATTAGCACTGTGGTCAACTTGACTTCTCCTATGATGTGATCTAACATAATGTAATCAACTAACTCAATGATGGCTTCTTCTGTGAGTAGTCAAGCAATTGTGGTAAGAATAAGATGGAGTGCTACCCCCTTAATAAATCCAAATCCTTGATACATTTGAAAGAAAAGATATTTCATCGGTGGTGTGACCTGCAGGTCTTCAAAAATATGCATTGTTAATCTCCGAGCCTGTGGTAATAACCCCCTTTGAGAATGGGTTGTCTTTGTTATGATAATGAGGCAGGGTGTGTCTTGAGTCAATCTCTTTGAGATTATAAAAGATTAAACCAGAGAAGCAGAGACTTGCCAGGTCACATGGAGACCTGTAAGAACCAGGAAACTGACTCTGAAGAGACAAGGAATTTCCCCCAGAGCTGACAAAGAGCTTTCCTGTCCAGTCCACTAAAATTGTAGAAAAATAAATTTCTCTTTGCTAAGTCCATCTACCTATTGTATTTCTGTTGTAGTGACTTAAATAAGTGTACTTATTTAAGACAGAATACTTATTTAAGACAGAAATCTTTATGAGGATTAAGGTACTGCTCTCACAGACACTTAAAATATGGGACATAGATAATTGTTGGAGGTTGGAAAATTTTTTAAATGTTGTAGTGGGATAAATATGGGACTGGTCACTGTAAAAACAACAATTAGTCTCTACCAGTCACTCTGAGGAGAGAAATGAGGTAGTCCTCTTTCATAAAGATCTGTATGTAGCTCAGACAACCTATGAAAAAGTTGATTTTGTCCTACAGGATCGCTAGTGAGTAAGAATCAATTAGAGTGCCCAACTTGGGCTGGGTTTGGTTGGAATAGCAAAAGCCTGGAGGAAACTATTGGTAGAATGTGGTTACCAAAGATTCTGGCAAGGGCTTAGAATGAAATGTGGAAAGCTACAGAGAGAAGTGCTATTAGTGAATACATATGGCAGCAACAGCATCATGTTGCTGGAAAAGTGGGCATTGTATGTGCTTCGAAGTAGTTTTCTCCTGTCTCAATGATGCAGGATTATTGAAGACTATATTTTGATTCCATCTTGTTTGAGATATGAAAAGGATTAGATGAGTAAGCAGAAGGAGAAATGGAGTCAGACAGATGCCAAGACCCTTGGAGATCTCCAGGGAACCAGGAAGCTGAAGAGACAAGGTCCTTCCTCTTGAACCCACATAGAAATCAAGCTGGCATCCTGAAATGAGACTTTTGGCCTCTATACTGTGAGAAAATAAATTTCTGTTTGTTAAAGCCATCCATTTGTGTTTTTTTGCTATTGTAACACAAGATGACTACAAAGAAATTTGGTACCAAGGATGAATGCTGCTCTACCTAAAAGGGAGAAATGGTTTAGGAACGTGTGGTGGGTAGAGGCTAAAGGTTTTAGAGGTGATGGATGGTTAGAGCTTACGTGGCCTTGAAGAGCCTAATCATAGAATAATAATTGTCAAAGGCAATCCTGGTAGGGGCTCAGAAGGAAGTGAAGGGAGTTAGAGAGAGCCTCTTTCTGGTCGTAGACACTGTGCCTGACACCAGGAGCAGAACATGGCTG
The DNA here is from genome assembly GCA_004026705.1 of Nesogale talazaci. Lineage (NCBI taxonomy): Eukaryota > Metazoa > Chordata > Mammalia > Afrosoricida > Tenrecidae > Nesogale > Nesogale talazaci. Next base: position 120,031 of record PVJH01002627.1, on the reverse strand, counting down.
GAAATGTGAATGTTAACTGTGCCTCTGGTGGGACTCCAAAAGAAAGGGGTGAAGACGTGAGTGGCCGATGGAAGGAGGATGATGCTTTTCTGCAGTAGCAAATAATCATCTGCATTATGTTTAAATGTTTGGTAAAAGGTAGAATTTGGTAAATGATGAATCTGAGTATCTGACTGAAGATATTTCTAACCCAGATCTTAAAGGGATCATTCTTTCTCCTTGCTGCTTATAGTAAAATATGAGAGGAAAGAGATGAACTTAAAAACTATAGGAAAACAGAACTCTGGAAAAAAAAACTGTTGTACAAACTAAGGACACACATCCTAGAATATTTACCAAGGACACAATCTTTTATTAAAGACACCAATCCTGTGATTGGTGTATTGGTTGTTGGCTACACCAACAACCACAAGCAGAAAATCCATCAGTTTAGAACAGCAGTACTCAACCTGTGGGCCACGTCCTCTTTGGGGATTGAACGACCCTTTCACAGGGGTCTTCCGATTCATAACAGTAGCAAAATTACAGTGATGAAGTAGCAATGAAAATAATTTTATGGTTGGTGGTCACCACTACATGAGTTACTGTATTAAAGGGTCACAGCATAGGAAGGTTGGCAACCACTGGTTTAGAGGAAAAAAGCAAAAGGAAAGAATACTGTCTGCCTCCTAGAATTCCACAGGCAGGAAACAGGCCACAGGCACTACACTGTTGTCCACCCAGAAAGGAAAAGGATCATCCCTGGTGCACCCAGTAGCAGCAGAACTGTTGGCAGAAACATGGGAAGCAGAGCCTTTTGGTTCAAAGGGTGACACCATAGCTTTCTCACTTTCAAAGAGGTGGATCTTCCCCAACAAAATTCCAGAGGAATGTGGCTGTTGTTAAAATATGCCATGGTACGTAACTGCCACGCAAAGCTGCCATACCCAAGGGGCAGAAGAGCTTGCCAAAATTGGAGGGTAGGGTTCCCACTCAGTTAGCCTAAGAGAATGAGATCGATGGAGCAGAATTGCCATCGCAGCGGGACTGACACAAAGAGCTGAAGCCCAGGGCCAGAGGGGACTCCACCCAGAACCCACAAGGTATAACCCACACCTAGAGTCTGTAGGGCACGACCCCTGGTGAGATTGTTTGCAAGAACAGAGGGTGATGTTTAAGCCCAGAGAGCACATGTACATTGTTCTACTGCCTTTGGGACTTGCCTGTTATCCCTTTTTCCTTCCAATTTCTTCCATCTGCAATGAAAATATCTACCTTGAGCCTCTTCTACCATTATACTTTGGAAACAGAAAACCTGTATTCTAGATTTCACAGGTTCACTGAGGGGAAAAAAATATGCCTTATATTGCCTAAAGTCTCACCCACATTGGATAATTTGAAGGACATTTTTGAAGTGGGTGATGATGAAGTGAACGTGTTTTGTATGTGGGAAGGACATAAATTTTCAGCGTCAGTGGGTGAAATGCTATGGATTAAATTGCATCCCCCACCAAAATATGTGTTGCAATTTTTGCAACCTCCAGGCCTGTGGTTACAATTCCATTTGGGAATGTGTTGCCTTTATTCTTTTATCAAACAATATCGGTGTAGGAGGTCTCCTGGGTCAATTTCATTTGAGCTGTAGAAAAATTTGAACAAGAAAGTGAGACAAGAGACAAGAGATGGAGGCCAAGCCATGTGAAAATCTCCAAAGAAACATGAAACAGAAGCTGGAGAAATAAGGACCTTCCTCCAAAGCCAAACAGAAAAAAAAAAAAAACATTCCCTAGAGCAGGAATCCAGAATTATATTCTCCTAAACAATCAGAAAGTAAAATCCTGTTTATTGAAGTCTTTCCATGAGTGATGTATCTTCTAACAATCCCTGGACCAAATAATAGCATCAACAACATTTGTTTTCACTCTAATTAATAAGTTCACCTCTGTCGCACTTGTCCTTCTTAAAAAGAAAATCCAGGTGGTATGGTGAAGTCTGCATTTGGGCTGCTAACCACCAGTTCAAATCCACTAGCCATTCTGAGGGAGACAGATGAGGCTTTCTGCTACCGTAAAGATTTAGAGTTTTGAAAACACACAGGAGCAGTTTACAGTTTTTCTAGGGTCATGACGAGTCAGAATCAACTCAGTGGATGAGTTTTTACTGCTCTGTAAAGAAAAAAGCCCAGAACATAAAATTAGGAGAAATAAGAGGTGCTGAGACTCATGAAGCCTCCATTTTTCCTGGCCCATTCCTGAGTTTGTGCATGAGAGAAGCCTCCGTCTTGGCAGCATCTGCCAGGATGAGGGAAACTGGAAAAGGAGTTCTGGCTTAAGACAGGTAAGTGGGGATTTGGCAAGAGAGGTAGATATTGCAAGAACCGGACATTTCGACTTCATAAAGCAATTGTCTCTGTCTTGTGAGAGGTGACTTTGTTGATACACCTTTCATATTTTCCCTTTCCTCTAGAAGACCAGTCCCAGAGACTATGCTTGGTTATGCAAATAAAAAGCAAGAACATGGGCACTATAGAATAGCTTGATTCGCCAGTATGTAAAATAGAATTGCTTGAAAGCTCTAAGATTAAAATAAAAACTATTTTCATGGATCTAAGATCTATTCTATCCTGATTTGTGCAGTCATGTAAATGTGGTATATCTTTAGGCTGCACTATGTTTCTGTAGTCTTTCTGATTATTCTTCTTTGGACCCAGTTGCTGAAACAGGAGCTGGAATGGTCCCAGATGCTAAAATACGCACCCTTGCCTGTAGGACTTAAACAGGGAGGTTGAAAACACAGGAGAAAGGATCACCTGATGTTCTTGGGAAACCTGACTTTCTGGCAGGTGTGCTCCATGGTGACTGAGGACGGGTGGCCATTTGGTTCCTCTAAGGACATTATTTGACACAACTTAGAGCTGCTCCAGATGGACAACATGTTTCTTTTCCTCACAGGATTGGGTGTTTGGAACCAGCTCTCAGAGGAGAACAAAAGGAACCACAGGGAGATTTCCCCCTGAGATGGAACAAAGAGTGGGAAAGGTGATCTGCTTGAGGCTCTGTGAAATCCCAGGGTTCTTGGATTCATGCCCTGTGTCTGGTAAGATTTAAGGATAGAGAACTCAGACTTGATAAATATTAGAAATGAAGCAGCTAGGAGAGGCATGTGTCTGTCTTAGAAAATAGGCTTTTTTTAATTGAATGGTAAGTGGCTTCTTCCACAATAAAACTGTTTAACGAAACGGAGGGTTATGTTTGCTTCAAGGAACTTAAAGGAGAGAAGTTAACAGAGAGCACCCTTGCTCCACACCTCGCCCTGTATCACCTTCTTCCATTGCTTACTTTAATGTGCTTGTCTGGGCAAGTCCATAGAGTAAGGTCCGAAACATTGGTGGAAAAGGAGGACAAATATCTCCTGTTATGTCTGTTAAAAGGAATCAGATGAGTTCCTTGGGATGTATAAAACAGGAGGCTCCTCCCTCCATAGATTGCATCCTCCTGGGTTCAGGTATCCTGGAGTGGAATCTGCTGGCGAGCAGACCCAAGTGATATAGACAACAGGACTTCTGCACATGAGTCCCTGGAGAAGGGCCTCTGGCTCGATAAAGTGAAAGGGCAGGGGGAAAAGATGGAGGCTTTCAACAAGATGGATAGACACGGTGGCAGCAACAATGTGCGTAGGCAAGGAGACAATGGAAAGGGTGGTTGGTGCAAGACCGTGTGGTGTTACGTGCTGTTGTGCGTGGGGTTGTCGTGGGTCAGAGCTGAGCCCGATGGCAGAGAACAGTAACAAGAACATTCCCCTTCTTGCCACACCACAGGGAATGGAGGCTTAGCCACGTGGAGCCATTTTTCACAAGGAAAAAGTCCAGACTTTAACCTAAGATAGCTGATAGGTAGAAGAATCCATTCTTATAGCACTGGTGTGAATCCATTCTCTATGCACCACGTCGGCCAGCATGTTCCCATGGGCGGTCTGGCAAAGAACTCTCCAGGGGAAGAGAAAGTTTAGCTGGGCCAGGGTCACGTAGATGGGATCCTGCCAGTCATCTCCCACATAGGCTGCTCCCTCTCTTGCCAAACTTGGGGATTCTGAACCTGAGTTTATTAAAAGAGATGACAGGTTCACTGATAGAATTCTGATAAAGAAGAATCGTTAAAGTGCAGACACTGATGTCCCCAAGAGTTTGGATGATGGCCACATGAATGGTGGGAAGCAGATAGACAGACCATGGCTCAAAATCACGTGGTAGTTTTCAACACAGAGAAGTCTCAGCTATTCCTAGACACCGGCCTGCCTAACTTTCCTAATCTCATGTGCCAAGCCATCCATTCCTCCTCTCCAGAAACATCTAGGTGAATTTTCCCAGTATTCTGTTATCTATCTATCTATCTATCTACTTATCTCTCTTTCTCACGTACTGGGAGGAGGTAACAATAGCTAAAATGCTTCAAAGGGCATTTTGTTTATTCATTCAACAAATGTATATTGCCTCCTTATTGTAGATCAGATTCTATTCTAGGCACCAGCAAGAGAACACTGAATACATTTTTTTTTAAAAAAAACTTCCTTGTCCTCAGAGCACATGTGTTCTAAAAAGGCACTAGTATTATTGAGAGAATCTTTACTTTCTTAGGCTATTTTCAGAGAGATGATTCCGAGATTGCTGTGGCTTTACTGGCAGGAGAACATCTCCACTTCTAAGCCAATCACAGGCCAGGTGATTAACAATGACGCATGATCCTAGTCCAGATTAGAAGACCTGGTTTCCTGCCCTGTTTTCATCTATGAAACATTCATTATGCACCAGGTATTATGCTTGGTGCTAAAAGATAAGAGATAAAGAAAGGGAGAGGGAGAGACCATTGCAAGGCAATGTGCTAAGTGCTATTGAGGAAGCATCATCAAAGCGCTTTGGAATTACAGAGCAGGGAACTCTTCGGCCCCTCTGGAAGAAAGGTAGCTTCACAGAAGACCTGAAATTGGAGTTAAATCATGAAGGAGCAGATATTTATTTTTCTAGATGTAGAAATGAGTCAGGGGAGCTAACCTGCAGAAAAGCAGAGGCCTGTAACTGGAGAGGGAGAGGAGGGAAGCAAGGAAGCAGGAGGGGTGCCTCCCAGAGAAGCTGGAGAGATTCATGTGGGGAACCAGAACACTGGATAGACCAGAAGTCTATTTCATTGTGTCTAAGGCCATCTCACAAGTTCAGCACTGTCATCAGCCTGATGGCCTTGATGTTTTAGTAACATAATTCATAAAGAAAATTCCCTTCTATGACAGCTTCTCTTCTCAGCATATACAAGCATGCATGTATACAGATAATTTTTTTAGTCTATAAAAATACCATCATGAGATATATCAGCACAGAGATACATGTTAAGCAATCAAGGTTCACCAATAATTATCCACATTTGAATTGAAACATAGGTAGCTTTATTGAGACATAAGAAGCAGTTATAAATGTCAGAAATTAAGCACATTACAATTTGCATCAGGATATCTTGAAATTGCATTTCTAATTCCCTGACTCAATTAAATGATCTTTAAAATCTACTGCGTCAAACTCAATTTGGAAGACTGAAAGCAGTCCTCTGCTGTGAACCAGAGGGTGGTTGATCAGGAAAGGGTATGGTGCTGCTGCTGCTGCTGCTGCTGCTACGTGCCATCCAGTTGGGTCCAACCCAAAGTGGTCTTATGTACAACAGAATGAAACAATGCCTGGTCTTGGGTCATCTTCATAATTGTTCTTCTGTTTGAGCCCCTTGGTGCAGCCACTCTGCCAATCTAGCTTATCGAGGCTCTTCCTCCCCTTCGCAGGCCCTCTCCCAAGCATGACGTCCTTCTCCAGGGACTTGTTTGTCCAGACAGCATGTCCAGAGTAAGTGGGAGGAAGTTTTCCCAGCCTTGCTTCTAAGGAGCATTCTGGCTGTGCTTCCTCCAAGACAGATTTGTTTGTTCTTTTGGCAGTCCACGGTACTTTCAGTACTCTCTGCCAGCACTGTAATTCAAATGCATCGATTCTTCTTTGGTCTTCCTTCATCAATTTTCAACTGTCACATACATATGAGGCCATTGAAAACACTGTGGCTTGAGTCCAGAGCACCTCACTTCTCAAAGTCACATCCTTGCTTTTCAGCACTTTAAAAAGGTCTTATGCAGCACATCTACCCGATTCAATGTGTCCTTTCATCGTCTTGACGGCTGCTTCCATGAACATTGAACCTGGCAAGAAAACATCCCTGACAACATCAATCTTTTCTCTGTTTATCATGCTGCTACCAGTGGTGGTTATATAATAGCTTGTCAGTTTGAGAGGATTAGGTGTGAAAGGGTGGAGTCTAGCCTGTCAATCAGGTTATAGCCAATAAGATCTCTATGTTGGCATGGCCTTCTCCTGAGCATTCTGGGGACTCTTATAATCCCCCTTGGGGACACGAGACTCTCTCTCTGCACACTCCCTGTGAGATATTTCTGACAAAAAAATCACATGAAGCCTACCCTGGTGTAGCCAGAACCCTGGAAGCTGGAGAAACCACGAGGTGACCCCTGTCAGCTCTGAGATGCTTACAATGCCACTGGATCCACAAGACTTCCCACCCATTGACTCTATGATTCAGAGTCATTACATGTTTTTCATGAGTCTGAATAGGACTTTATAGATTGGTTTTGGACATGGGGGCTAATATTGGACTTATACACTTGATCTGGATAGGGCTGGGATGTTTTCTTAAAGTGCAATTACTCTTTATATGAAGCTCTTTCTTATACACAAAAGGAGTGTCTCTATGAATTTGCTTCTTTAATCTACCCAGACTTACACATTAACCATTGGTGCAGTTGTAAATATTTTGATTTTCTTTATATTGGGTTGCAATCCGTACTGAAGGCTACAATTGTTGATCTTGTCAGACATGTTTCAAGTCCTCCTCACTTTCAGAAAGCAAGGTGATGCTATTTGCATAACTCAGATTGTTAATAAGCCCTCCTCCAATCCTGATGCTTCATTCTTCTGCATATAATCCAGCTTCTCTGGTGACTTGCATAAGTATGAGTTTATACAACCCTAATACCTTTCCTGATTTAAGACCATGTAGTATTCCTTTGTTCTGGTCACAACTGCTTCTTGAGCACAATGAAGCATTCTGAAATTCCCATTTTTCTCAAGGCTATCCAGTTTGTCATGATCCACACATACCATGTTGAGATGTAGTCAGTTACATAATATGGCCCTTATAGCTATAATCTCTTTTGTGATGTATTGTAAATTCTACCCTCTGTACCTGTGGTTATAATCCCATCTTGGAGGAAAGTTCTGTGTTACAGAATTAAAGAGATCTGTATTCTGAGTCTCTACCTTACTAGAGGGTCTGACTCCTGTCACCAACTTTTATTTTCTTGGAGCGTGGCATACCTATTTAAAGACAAAAACCACACCTCCAACAAAGCCACTCCTCTATGTATTAGAGTCATCTTAGAAGCAGACAGAGAACAATTCACCATCAGCATTCTTCGGAAATCCCTAAAGTGGCAGATATAGCAGAAGCCCCGTCATGCTGAAACCACACAAGACAAAAACACTGTAAGACAGAGCACAGGGACACCATGGACACTATGAGTCTGTGAGGTAGAGGAGCAGATGGGCTTCCTTCCCTGTGGAGGCAGAAGGCACATGGCTAAGAGATTAAGGACTAGACAGAGGCTTGCTTGTTGGCTGAGGAGAGTCACTGCCGTGATTCAATGAATGCATTCTTAATATTTGCTGATCCTGACTTGGGGCCTGTTGATTTCTCTAATAGCTTTTCTTAATTGTGAGTATTGTCTGTGACTTCCCACCCAGCACAGAAGTAGAGTGTCTTGGGAGGAGTGTTTGGTGTCAGTATAAGGAAGGAAGGAAGGAAGGAAGGGAGCATGTCAGACCTCTTCCTCCTTCAAGGCCATGGGGAAGCCAGAGAAAGACAAATGTGGCCTCCTTGCCATTTGTACAAGGACTCTCAAGAAGCCTTCAAGTTTAATGAGTAGTAGCACTCATTCAGAAAGTTACTCTGCAGATGATACCCAGGCGGCCAACAATCATAAGAAGAAATGTTCATGTTCATTAACCCTAAGAGAAACGCAAATGAAAACAACAGTGACACGCTACCTCACACTGCCACTGCTAGCAAAATTTAGAAAGACAGAAATTAATGGATACTGGAGAGATCAGAATGCTCATACATTGCAGAACTGTATTACCATGACAAAAATCATGCTGAGACTCCCCTTAAACAAATACCTCATAATTGTACATTCTCTCTACTTGGTATCTACCCTAAAGACATACAGACATCTATACACTCTGCTTATTGTAGCAATTTCTATAATAGCAAAAATATGGAAACAACCAAACACCCTGTCTGTAGAAGAATGGCTAAACAAATTGTGGTATGTACATGTGATGGAATATTATGCAACCTTAGAAAGCAGCTCATGACATGGACAAAACTGGAGGGCATCATGCTCATAAAAGTTAGTCAATCTCTGGGCTGAGCCCCGGTGGCGTAGTGGTTGTGCGCGGGTCTGCAGCCCACTGGGACAGAGGTTCAATTTCCGCTCACAGGAGCAAAGGTTGGGCCTCCTACTCCCACCACCAGGGCAGTGATGCCTAAAAAAAAAAAGTTAGCCAATCTCATAGAGATAAACATTTTATGACATCTTTATTATAAAAGGACAAAATAAAAATAATTCTCCTACTAAAGAATAAAAACTTAAAGACTACAGTGAGGCCAGGGCCAGTGGAATGGGGGGAGGGGCATGAAGAGGAGGGTAGGAGGAAGCAGGGAGGGAAGGGATAGAGAAGTAAGGAGGGAGGAGGAGAGGCGAGGAAAAGAAGAACCAAAAGGAATCGTATAGAATGGGACCCTGTGATGAGCTTGATGAGATAGGATATACAACTACACAGAGTGTGTAAGCACTAATTGATCTCAAGTTAGGCTAGGATTTAGTGTGAGCCCCCACTCCATTGATGTATCTATGCCTTTTTTTCCTGCTCTATCTTGGAAGTTAATACATATGTCATATCATTCCATAGTTGAATCATGTCCAACACAATTGTCCGATTGCTTCCATAATCAGTTTCCAAACATATTTTTTCTTTCCTGGACTCCTTGACATCATCTTCTCTTATCTTACCCACCTCTCTAGTTTCCCCTCTGCTTGAAACCCTTGTTCTATTTGCTTACCCTATAGTTTGCTTGATGTCCCTGTGTTTCATTTACCAAAAACCATAGAAGCAAATAACCCAGCCTCAGACAGGTGACCCTTCAATGGCAATGCACCTCTGAGATACACCTGAATATGAAAAAGCAGAAGTGACATATAACAGAATGCCTGTCACTAGATTGCCAGAATAAGATACATAGAAATGAACTTTTGTTACCATAAACTACTAAGCAATCATCCCATAATATAACCTGTGCTAATATATTTTACAGATGTGAGAGTTGAATAAAATACATAATTTCATTGTGATTAAAAGATAAACAACAAAACCTTTTTTAAATAAACATGTTTTCCTGTACTATACAGTGGCATTAATTAGGCTATCATGTTGTACAACCACTAACATTCTTGACTTACAAAAGTTTACATCTTCTTAGCAGCAACTCCAGGGCAGGAGGTGGGGAGAAGGGAAGAAGAGAATTTCATTTTATGGAAAATTTGTCTCTGTTTTTATTCTCTATGCAGCCTCATGTTGGTATTCAGTGACCTCCTTTACAGAGGTCTTCCAGGATAGAGTACACATTTAAAGTTTAGCATATAACAGTATTTATGGAGGAAGGTCAGAATCCTAGATCAACTCATGCTACCTTCTTCCTAGCATTTCTTCAACTATACTTTTTAAAGTGTGACTTCCTTTTCACATTAATGACTGTATTTTTTCAATTCTTGAGCACCTACATTTATTCATGTAATAAGCAAGCCATATGCTGGTATATGCTACAAATGTTATCTTCACTTTCATGCCTGCTAGCTAGGTAGGTAAGGATATTGGATAAATGATGAAACTGAGGCTCAGAACTGTAAGTTGCTGAATCAAAACACAAACAATCCTTCAACTATCCCAGGGCTACCTCTTCCACACGCTCCATGACCCCAGGGCCATGGAATCAGACACACAAGTGCCAAATCTAATCCAAATATCATCTGAGGCTTCCTTAACCTGAAGTTCTAGCCTCCATTTGAATTCCAGTTCAATGTTTCTCCAAGAGTTTTGCAAATTCCCAGAGGTCTTATGAATCTAAGTCCTGTCTGCCTTTTTGACTCTTCCTTTGAATCCGTTTTACAAAATATCAAACCAGATGTAATACTGAGTTCTTTCTTCTGTTTCCACAAAAATAAAGCATCTAACAATCAAAAATTAGTGTGCACACATACGATGTCCAAAAAAAAGCAATCTGACAACAAATCTTAGATGAAACAGCTGACAAACTGATAATTGATGTTTTTAGTCTCTAAAACTCTTTCAGGCCATCTCCCTTCTCAAGGAGTTCTTCTGTGATCTCTCCTCCACAAAGCATCTCCATGATCCTGACTCCTGACTCTTTTTCCTTCTCTACAGCCCCATCTCCTATACCCCTTTTCCTCCTGGATCCCCTGAAATTCCAAATGCCTCTCCCTTTATCATTTGAACCTAGTCAATCCCCCCTAGTTCCTACTTCACACTTGCATAGTTCATTTCAGCAAAACTCTCAGCGGGCAAAGCAGCTCTCCATTAAACAGAAACTACCTTCCTTGATGGTAGATTGTGGTTATTTGAAATGTACGATGCTATACAAAAGCTAAAAATGTTTCTTTTTCATCTTTGTTGGTGTTATGCATAGCCCTTTCAGATATGAATGTTAAACTAGCTTTAAGTTAATGGCTATTCAATTCCCTCGATAATGTACAGTCACCCATGTTCTGGATCCTTCTAAGCCAAATAGCTAAAGGACACACACCCTGAGTTCAAGAAGTTTACCTTTGAGCTCAAGAGCTATGATTGCTTTACATAAAAAAGCTTGAAAACTTCTCAAGTCCTTATCTACATCATAGCATTTATCACGCTAATGTGAGTTTCATGAAGAACTGGTGTGGTCCAGCAAGGTCTCATAGAGAAGCATAGGACCACAGGACAGGCAGCCAGGGTAGATGTAAAATAGGAAAAGATTCAATCCAGGCAGTGGGAAGGGAACACATAAAGACAACCTGATAGGAGACATTGAGGTATGTGCTAATAGTACTTTATCTATTCTCCAAGCTCTTTCTAATCCCTCATTCCAAGAGTCATATAATAAGAAGAAAGAAACCTGGATATTTTTATTCCAACCTTTGTACCCCCTTTTCATATTTTAGTAGTTCTCAAATGATGACCCAGTTTACCATGAGTTAGACTCACATGTTCTGCATCGAAAATGCGGTCTCTTTCTCCTGGTTGGGAGGAAAATAGTAATGGATAGGATTTTCTCAATTTTGATTTTTTTTCTCCTTAAATTTTTCATCCTTTGAGTCAGTACCCACATGAACAAAATATTAATGAGGAAAAGAAGAAACAGCCTCAACTATTTACTTATTTGTTTTTTCACGAACCATTATGCATAAAGCTGGGAATTCAGACTACGGAGTCATCCTGTATTCAGTGGCTGTATGTTGGTATTAACCAGAAGGATGGCAGTTCACACCCACAAGTCACCATGAGGGGAGGGAAATGAGATTTTCTGTTTCCATAAAGATTCACAGCCTTGATGGTGCCTGGTTATCAAAATACATAGTGTCTGGGGTCTTAAAGATTTAAAGATAAACAAGTGGCCATCTAGCTGAGAAGCAACAAAGTCCACATGGAAGAAACACATCAGCCTGTCTGATCATGAGGTGTCAATGATCAGGTATCAGGCATCAAAGAACAAAAAATCAAATCATTGTGAATGAGGGGGAGTGTGGAGTGGGGACTCAAAGCCCATCTGTTGACTGGACATCCCCTTACAGAAGAGTCAGGAGGAGGAGTCAGTTAGAGTGCAGTGTAGCAACAATGGAACATACAACTTTCCTTTAGTTCTTAAATGCTTCCTCCCCCACGCCCATCGCCCCCACTATCTTGATCCCAATTCTATCGCCCCCACTATCTTGATCCCAATTCTACCTTACAAATATGGCTCACAAATAGACCGGAGCATGCACACTGGTCCAGACAGGAATGGGAATCCAGGACAGATGACCCCCTCAGGAGCAGTGGTGACAGTGGCAATACCGGGAGCATGGAGGGAAGGTGGGGTAGAAAGGGGGAACCCATTACAAAGACCTACATATAAGCCCCTCCCTGGGGGACAGACTACAGAAAAATGGGTGAAGGAAGACAACGGTGTAAGATGTGATTAAAAATAATAATTTATAAATTACCGAGGACTCATGAGGGAGGAGAGTAAGGAAGTCAGGGAAAGCTGAGCAGCCAACACCAAGGGCTCAAGATAGAGAGAAAATGTTTGGGGAAGTCTGACAGCAACAAATGCACAAATGTGCTTGACACAATGGGTGGATGTATGGATTTAAGGGTTGTAGGAGCCCCCAGTAAAATGATTTTTAATAATAAATAAATAAAAGAACAACAACAAAAAGGGACACTTTTCCCTCTCCCAGAAGGTCACTCTGTGTCAGTAGTGACTATGGCAGTGAGCTGTTGTTGTTGCTTATTCTGTATTCAAAGCTCACATTTGTCACTTATAAGCTCTATGCCAGTAAGAAATCTTTTAACCTCTCTTTGCCTCACTTTATTCACTGGAAAAATTTGATACATATAGAACCGACTTGCTAGATTCATGTGAGAATCCAGTAGGTATATGTACATTATGGATGAGTATTATTTTTATATATATATACACACACATATATATACACACACTTCAAATGTTTGTGGCAAAATGTGATTTTAAGAATGGAATTTGGGCTGAGCCCCGGTGGCGTAAGTGGTTGAGGGCAGGACTGCGGCCTGCGGGCTCGGTGGTTCAAATCCAGAAGCAGCTCTCAGGAGCAGCACCGGGTGGTGCCCACAACCAGAGTGCAGTGATGCACACACACAAAAAAAAAGAATGGAATTTTTCTGCAAGTTTTTTGAAGCCCATAAGTACAGACAAACTATATATTCAGTACTGTGTGTCCACATAATGAATTCTCAATAAATATGATTGCTGTTATTTGTTGGTGGTGTTATATTATTTTCACTGTCCTTGCTGATAGAGTTGTTCCTAATGGTTATAATGAAAAGAAATGGATACCTGTTTCACAGTGCTCTGAAGTAAGTGACACCACTGTCACCTTAAAAATGTCTGGAAACCCCCATTGCTGAAGGAGTTTGATGCTCTTCCTCCTTATCATGTCCCTTATACCAGCAATTTTTGTTCAAGTTTTGGAACAGGACATTTGTTTCTCGGTGGATGAAGATACCTGTTCTGAAGGAAACCCCTGACATCAAGAATCCCCTGACTCTCCTAGTGTATGCACGGCGAGGAAGAGAAACCCCAGAGGAAAGTGCCTCAGGTGTTCTACTGCTTTGGGTTTTCCTTATGTATGTAGTACAGACTGAGGTGCAGTTCTGGACTTAGGTCGCTCTCAAGTATACCCCAGCATTGGAATTATGCTTGGAATTTCTTACTTCAATTTCAGCTCCTGCTACTTCTAATACTAAGATGAGTTCCTACTTGAATGAAGAAAATTGAACAAGAAGCATTGCAAATCCATTCGCAGATTCTCTGGACAAACATAGTCATCCTGACATCACCCCAAACCTGAGGATATCTTGGGCTAAATCAGCAGTTCTCAACCTGTGGGTCATGACCCCTTTAGGGGGTCCAACCACCCTTTCAGAGGGGTTGCCAGATTTATAATTCTAGCAAAATTACAGTTACAAAGTAGCAATGAAAATAATGTTATGGGTGGAGGGGTTCACCATGACATGAACTGTACTAAAGGGTCGCAGCACTAGGAAGGCTGAGAACGACTGAGCTAAATAGTTACTTTGAACCACAATGAACAGCTTGGACCAATGGAGAACCTGGGCCAGTCATCTCATTGCCCAGAACTCAATGGCAGGAAGCTTCAATTCAATCCTCAATCAATAAGACAAAAGACTTACAGAATGAGCAATATGATCTCTTACATATACCATGATAGATTCAATTTTACGTAATTTTATTATTATAATAATGTAAATGAAAAATAAATTTTTTTTGAAGCAGGACTTCTAATTGAACCATTATTGACTATGTAGAAATTGATATTTTATAAATAAAACCAAAATCCTGATGAGGGCACAGCTGTTTAAAGCATAAGGTATACCTTCTACCTCAATAGGGCAGATTTGACAATTTATTAACATGTATTTCAAGATTTTCTTTTTCAGGGGGGGTGGAGGGCAATCACTGCCTCTGGTGGTTGTGGGAGCTACCCAGTGCTGCTCCTGAGAGCCGCCGCTGGATTTGAACCGCCAAGCCCGTGGGCCGCAGTCCCGCACTCAACCACTTATGACACCAGGGCTTAGCCCTCAAGATTTTCTCCTGTGAGAAAGACCAGGGTAAACCAACTAATAAAAAAGGTCCCAACAATTTTTTTTTAATTAAAAAAAAGTCCCACTTAATTAAAATATCATAGATCATGTTAATAGCCCAAGCTGAAAGCAAGGTTTCCAGAAACCTAACACAGAACTTCCGTGGCAAGTGCCTTGCCTGAACATAGGAAAAAACTTTAAACACTAATTTGACACTTCAAAAAAGAGCCCATCCCAGAGTCCCCATCATTATTTTTAGATACAACAAACCCTCCTAAGCTTCAGACTCACAGGAAAAGACCGTTCACAAATGTAGTAACGTGAAGTGCAAGTTCTCCAAAAGGAAGCATCTCGGCAGCATATGCTTTTCAGATTTCATGAGAATGAAATCCAGAAAACATATTAACAGTGCCCATAACCTGTCATCAAAGTTCTTTATTATTCAAATATAATAAATGTCGAGAGCTGGAACATATTCAGAGAACATAGGTTGAGTTGCCTTTGATAAATATCTAATCTAAAGGTTTCATCTGAGGAAAATTTTAAAAAAATATTTTCAACTTTTGTAACAGATTGACATGGTGCATATCCTCCAAATGAAACCACTAAGGATCAGGAATGTTGGATTCTCTTCTGAAGGCCTATGAGAGTAACTGGCTAAACCAGGAACCAAAGCCAAGAGAATTTCCCTACACAATGCACTACCAATGTTCACATGGTGTTTTTCTCTATATTGAATGCCTCATTTGCTCTATCTCTGTGCTACTTTTGTTTGTTTGTTTGTTTGTTTGTTTTGGGTTTTTTGTTTGTTTTGGGGGGGGCATCACTGCCCTCTGTTGGTGGGAGTAGGAGACCCAGCGTTTGCTCCTGTGGAGCCGCTGCTGGAATTGAACCTCCATCCCAGTGGGCCTCAGTCCCACGCACAACCACTACACCAGCGGGGCTCAGCCTCTATGCTACTTTTAAAGAGAAGAAAACTGAGGTTCTAATTACAAATGATAACTAAAGACTGAACAGGGCAATTCTCTTTCAGTGATATCACAGCACACTTCCTCAAATATTAACAAGAAAACTCCATCTTTGACTTGAAGACTAAGATTCAAATTGAACTGAATTGTGGTAGATCCTTAATCAGACACATTCCATTTAACTCTTTTCAAAGTCTGTTGCCATGGTTGTTAAGACCAGCATGCATTCCTTGCGATTACAACACTCTCACAGTTGACTATGCTGGAAATTGCTCTGTGAGGTGTCATTACAAGGGAGTAAAAAACAAAAAACAAAAATGGAACTAGAGCAATACACCTCAGTACCCAAACCAACCATTCCACTTGGGATTCTATTTAGGCCTGTTTACTGGTCTTTACAATTATAGTTGTGGTTGTTAGGTGGTATTGAACCTGTTCAAACCTGTAGCACCCTTACAGACAGTAGAACAAAACTCTGTCTGGTCCTGATATCTTCACAATCATTGTTATGTTTGAACTCATTGTTACAGCCACTGTATCAACCCACCTTGTTAGGATCATCCTCTTTTCACCAACTCTCTACTTTACCAAGCAGGATATGCTTCTTCAGGGACTAATCTTTCCTGATACTATGTTCAAAATATATGAGACAAAATCTCACCGTTCTCACCTCTAAAGAGCATTCTGGCAGTACTTCCTTCAAGACAGTTTTCTTTGTTCTTCCAGCAATCTAAAGTACTTCACCAGTACCACAATGCCAAAGCCTCAAATTTTTATCTTCCTAATTTATTGTCTGTCTTTTACATGTACATAAGACAATTGACAATACCATGGTTTGGGTCAAGCACATTTTTAATTCTTAAGCACTATAAGGTAAACTCATGATCTTTTTTTTTTTCATCATTTTACTGAGGGCTCTTTTAACAATCCATACATCCACATTTATACATGTGACATGTGTTGTCATCATTCTTTTCAAAACATTTTCTTTGTACTTGAGCCCTTGGTATCAGCTCTGAAATTTTTTTCCCTCCCTCCCCCACCCTCTCAGCATCATGGACCCTTGATAAATTATAAATTTATTATTATTATTATTATTTTCATATCTTTCACTGTCCACTGTCTCCCTTCATCCATTTCTGTTGTTTGCCATTCTGGTGGGGGGCAGTATGTTATATGGCAATCATTATCATTGTTTCTTCCTTTCTCCCCTGCCCCCCACCGTCATGGTATCACTACTCCCACTATTGTTCCTGGGAGATTTATATGCCCTGGATTCCATGTGTCAAGACCTCTTATCTGTACCAGTGTACATGCTCTGGTCTAACCAGATTTGTTAGGTAGAACTTGAGTCATAATAGTGGGGGAAGGAAACATTAAAGAACTAGAGAAATGTTCTATGTTTTGTCTGTGCTATACTGTACTATGGCTGGCTTGTCTCTTCCTTGTGACCTTTCTGTGAGGGGCTGTCCAATTGTCTATAGATGGGCTTTGGGTCTCCTCCCCACTCTCCCCCCTCTCCCTCCCTCCCCCAATTGACATCATTATGATTGTTTGTTTGAGGTCTTCTGATTTCTGATCCTGTCGACACCTGGGATCACCCAGGTTGGTATGCTTCTTCCATGTGGGCCTTGTGGCCCTCTATATGGCCACTTGTTTATCTTCAAGCCTTTAGATCCCAGATGTGTTATCTTTTAATAGCTGGGCACCATCAACTTTCTTCACCACCTTTGCTTATGAACTCATTTGATCTTCAGCATTGTGTTGGTAAGGTGAGCATCACAGAATGTCAGATTACTAGAACATGCGTTCTTGTGTTGAGTCCGTCTGTTACCTTAATATTTAACATATAAATATATGTGCAAAGATATAAGTCTATATATCATTGTCTATAAATCATTGTCTATAAATATATTTGCATAAGTACATGGTCTTAATAGAGAAATTTTTACATTAAAAATTAGAAAGCAAATGGAGTTCATTGTAGTTCCAGGGTTCCAAGTCAGTTAAATTAAATTTGTGTGTGTGTGGTGCTTGAGTTTGGGGAGGGGGTTATGTCCTTTTAAAATTGTATAGTCATTTTGTTATCAGTAGGTGCCATCAATTGGATTTTGACCCGTAGCAGCGACCTTATGCACAACAGAACGAAACTGCCTGGGCCATCCTCACAATTGTTCCAATGCTTGATCCCATTGTGGCAGCCACTGTGTCAGTCCATCTCCTTGAAATCCTTCCTCTTTCCACTTCCTCTCTACTTTACCAAACATGACCTCCTTCTGCAGGGACTGCTCTCACCTGAGAACATGTCCAAAGTATGTAAGACTCAGTCTCACCATCCTTACTTCTAAGAAGCCCACTGGCTATACTTTTCTAAGCCAGATCAGTTTGTCTTTATAGCAAGCAGTCCTTGGTACTTTCAATATTCTTCTCCAGCATTAGTCATTATCTCCTACTAAATTTCACCATACAATATGTGCAACTTCACATGTGATCTTAGCCAAAAGGTTGAGAAGCTATGTATATGTAACTTTAGACCTTACTTTTTCATCAATCATCATGACATAAACTTAACAAATACTGTTTCGTGAGAGCATAGTAGCCTATTGAGCAATGTTATCAAGACTTTTGTAATATTTTTCTTTACAGTTGGGCATTTCAGGTTTAGTGTATTGAGAGCTATTATGAAGAGCAATGCAATGGTATCTTTGTACATTTAAGTTTATTTCCTGTAATAGACATTCAAAAATGGAATGAATGATTATTTTTAATACTCTGTAGACATTGTCACACTATGTTTCTAAATGCATTACTAGTTCTCACTTGTAATATCACATATAATTCAATATATCACATATAATTCAATTACCATAAGCAAACTGACCAAAAATTTTCATGAAGTATTAATTAAAAACCTACATATGTTTAGTCTATCATCCTCATTTTGACCATCATACCAATTCACTCTCAAAAAATAATAAGAGTAATAATTGAAGATTTTCAACAAGTAATCAAAGGGTCTTCAAACCAGCCCATCCTTTTCAACCACGGTCTTCATTTCATTATTTGGTAATAATTTTGCACTGTGGAAAAAGAGTACTACAAACAGAAACTCTGACACCTCCTCCATATGCAGTATCTTTGGAAATTGGGTGCTGGATGCTCTTGCCAGCGGTAGAGACCTTGAGAAGCTTAACTTTGTACCAGTTAGTCAACAGCTGGTTTTGATGAGGCTGTCATCATTTTTGAAAGGTTATTTCATGCTGCATATCATCTCTTTGCAAATTATTTTCCCCATAAGGTTTTTCAGTGCCAGGATAATGTTGAAGAATGATACTGGCATAAGAGCTAAAGCTAATGTCGCTGGGGTGCACTGCAGAGTCTTTACAAAGGGATGCCTATGTCATCTATGAGAAGACAGAAAATGTCATTCACTGGAATATGGGGTTGGGCTGGAGAATAGAAGGGACATTTCAAGAATAGGATGATTACAAGCACTGCCTTGACTGATGACAGGAAAATAACATAAAGGAAGTGAGTCAAAGAGAATAGGCTGGATTAGAACCAGAAAGAGGAAAGATGTTTATGTGTTTAAACTAATGAATGAGTAAAGGAAAACTTTAATATATGTTGTTAAGAAATTTTATCAGGTAAACACTTGACCTACTACTTCAAGAAATGATAACAAAAACCTGTACCTTTTCTAATCTTCTAGAACTAAATTTGCACTTGTGTGAAGGCAGCAGCTAGCAACTTCTTAGTGGGCTATTTTACTTGTCCCTTAGTTGGGGGCAGGTCTCAAAGTGACACATCTATGTTTAAGTTCTAAAATATGTTTCAAGGAAATCACATTGAATTGATTGGGCCTTTTTTTAAACTCATGTACTTTTTATGCTTATATGCACCTATCGAATTTGGCCTTGGGTTTCTCTCTCTGCTCCTAGATTCTGTCATTTACTTGTGAAGTCACCAGTCCCTCTAGATATGTTCCTATTGATTTAAGCTTTGGCCAGTTTCCCACCACCACTATCACCCCATTTGTTATTCTTATACTCCAGGTATATATCTTGCTAGTCCATCTTTGCAGTACCCATAACGTTATCAGTCCCACCTAGCTGCTAGTACTGTTAGGTTTAACTTGGACTGAAATGGATTGAGATAAAAGCCAGCAATGGATTCATACATAGCATGAAGATACTGGAGTGCTGGCCAATGCCTTCTTCTGTTGCACTTCACTCCACCATGATTCCAAGTGAATTAAATAGTGCCTAACACCAAGTTGGAAACCTCAAGTATGCATTTTCTAAAATAAAGATAATAGCCATATCATGAAAAAATTTTAAATTAATTAAAAGAATACATGCAAAACACTTAGCATCATACCTGACATTAAATGATCAATACGTACAATACACATGCTTTTAGTGTGTGTGTAACCTTGGCAGAGGTGACAAGTTGCTCTCAGAGACACAATGTAAAGAAGAGGATTCTAGGTTGAGGGGGGAAATATGCAAACATAATTAAGCAAACACTTCATGTGTTGGGGAAACAAGAAGTTCAGTCTGGCTCTTGAGCACAACATGCTGTTTGAGGGGAGTGGCAAGAGATGAGATTGGAAAGATAAGTTGAAGCCAGATAGTGAAAGGCCTCATAAACCAATCGGGAGTTGGAACTTTATCCTGTAGGCAAGGAAAATCCAACAGACATTTTTGGGTAGAAAAGCAACGCTATGATGTTTGTTTGTTTTAGGAAAAAAAACTATGGCAGCATTGTGTGTGAGACATAGGAGAAAAAGGAATCCAGTGGCAGGAATTGCAGGGGGAAATATTGGCAATAATCCACACAAGAAAAATCCAGGGCAATAGCAGTAGTTGTCAATGGAGTGAAAGAATTCTGTTTAAGGGCTATTTCTAAGCTGGGATGACACAGCATAATTGTTGATAGAATGTGGTGGATAAAAGAGAAAGAGGCATCTAGATCAGGGTTTCCCAAAGTAGGCGATATTTCCCACTCTGGGGTGCTGGAATGATCTGGGAGAACTGCAAAAGCAGATACTTATACTTTAACCTGGATGATGGACTATAGCACAAAAGTTTTTCATTACTAGAGGGGTACTGGTAATTTTTTTCTAAGGAAGAGTTCGGTAGGCCAAATAAGTTTGCAAATCTATGATCCAGACTGACTCTAGTGAGACATGAAAGAAGATAAGAAAAGCAAAGTTAAAGAAGACATGAAAAGCAAAGGTGGAATTGGGGTCAATTTTGGAGGAGGGAATAAGCAACGTGTTGGAGAGAAGTGGGGTGTGTAAAGACTTGCTGATGAAAATGGTTGAGCAGGTAGCTGGAAATTGGGTCTGGGGTTCATCATAAAGTTCTGAGGCACACATAGAAAGCTGGGAGTTAACAAAGAATAGTAAGCAGTGAAAACTCATGGAGTGCTTCCAAGAATGGGAGTTAAATGTACCACTGTCTTCTTAGTCCATTGCATCACTTTCTATGATCTTTGCCCTTCTGAAAAATTACAAGAACCATTATTACTTTGAACTTAGAGAATTAAAAACTCCTCTATCATAGAGACTTTGCATTGTGCCTTCACCTCAAGTCTTTGGGAGGAAAGTCTTCTCAGATAAATTAAAATCTTTATTGTGACTATAAAGATTCAAGACTAGGACATTTTATTACTGAAGATGTTTTCAAAGAACCTGCAATGCTCCTACTTCTACCTCACACATGAGGCATAATGAATGATCAGACTTTATCAGTCAGTTCACCATTAATTTCCCTTGAGTGTGAAATATTTATGGGCTGGAACACTATTAAGGAACCATCGTGTCTGATCACATTCAAAAGAAATATCCCATTAAAAAAAAAGATGGGTGGGGACCTCAGGCCCGCTGGTGGGTAATTGGTCACCCTTTTACAGGGGAGTCACAGGGAGGAGACAGACCAGTCAAGGGGCAGCAGGGCAGTGATGATGCATACAAGTTTCCTCTAGTTCCTGAAGCCTTCCTCCCCACCCTCCAACCATCATGGTCCCAACTCTACCTTATAAATCCAGATGGACTGGAGAAGTCACACTAGCATAGAGGGGAGCTGAAGATATGGGGAAACCAAGATGGATGGGCCCCTTCGGGCCCATGGTTAGATTGGAGATACTGGAAGGGTAGAGAGAAGGTGGAGTAGAGAGAAGGAACCAACAGCAAGGATAAACACAATCTCCTATTTGAAGGATGGACATCAAAGGAGTGGGTTGGGGGAGAGGTCGGGCAGTGTAAGATATGACAGAACAATAACAATGTATAAAGTATTGAGGGTTGGTGGGGAGGAGAAGCCAGGGGAAGAGGGGAAGGGGTGGAAAAGCTGATACTAGGGTCTTAAGGGAAAAGGCGGATGATTGGAGAACAATAATAGAAGTGGACATGTGAGGGTGCTTGACACAGTATTCTTATTTATATATTGTGAAAAACGATGTATGAGCCCCCAATAAAGTGATTAAAAAAAAAAAAGATGGCGAAGACTACCGAAGATGCCCTCAAGTTAATTCATGAATGAGATTAACCTAAAGAGTTTGGCAGTTCACGCCATGCTCAGTATACCGTGTCTTGTGAGCAATAGTAAGCAGCAATAATAAACTACTAATGACAGTAACATAGAATTGACATTTATAACCCTTGCATCCACATCCCAGTTCAACAGTCTTCAATGAGCACTCCATGAAATTATCGAAAGGCTTGGCATCTTCACTTGTAAAGCACTGAAAATAGTGCCACTCTAACACTCAACATGATGCCAACTAAGGAAAAACTTGTCATAAATATCATCACTGGACCTGAATAAAAGCTTAGAATCTAAATAATGTGATGATTGACTTATACCAAGTATTTTTAGTTGTTGCTGTAATGACATTGAGATGGCAAAATACCTAAGTCAACTAGCAGATGAGTCATCTTCATATTAACCATCAGCGAATGTATTTCTATGCAGGTGATTAGAACATTCAGGACTTTTAAGAACGAGTTCCTCTTCTGTGATTTTTCTGAAGCTCCACAAGAGAATATACCTTTGCCACAATGTGAAAAAAAATATAATCATCCGTCCACATGACTACTAAAAGGGAAAAAAATTTTTTCTATATTTGTAGAACTTAAGAAAAAATGGTTGTGCATCCTCTAACTTCATTAATGTTTTGTAGAGAGAGCTATATGCCTCTAACATCCCTACTGCACTTATCTTGATGTTGTGCTGTAGTATACATGACTAATAGCTTGCATAATTTTCAAAGCTGTTTCTATTCATTAGGGGATCTATGTCTAGTTCCCTCTTCAGTATAAAATTTTATGTTGAGCTGAGCCCCAGTGGTGTAAGTAGTGGAGTGCAGGACTGCTGCCCGCGGGCTTGGCGGTTCAAATCCAGCTACAGCTCTCAGGAGCAGCACTGGGTAGCGCCCACGACCACCAGAGGCAGTGATGCCCCAAAACAAACAAACAAAAATGTTTATGTAGAGAGGTGGGGAGAATTCCAAAGAAGTTCTGCTGAATACAAAGAACTGGAGATTAAACTTAGCAAATAAACCGGTTTGAAAAAGGTCAAAGCATATTTAAAGGAACTTGCCAAAATAAACAACATAGACTCAAAGAAAAAGGAGAAAGAGAAAAAACATCTATAGCAAACGAACATTTTAAAGCTCAATCCCAAGCCCAGCATATGCCACTCACCATGTACCGGTGTATCATTATGAAATAAGGACATGGTTAGTGGGTATTCACTGTGTGGGAAATTGGTTTCTGGGGACCCACCTAACATTCACCTTGCAGCTTGCTACGGATCCAAAGAAAGATTAATGTACCTGGTCACACTGAGCCAGTGGAGGTGGTTTGAAGTTGCATCTTATTCATGACTAAATCCTCTTCAGGCAACCATGTGACTTCCTGGAGCCATCTGTGAGAAGCTGTGGACTTTGTCATCCTGGGCCATTTATCCAGGCATGATGTTTAATTAGTGCACACAAAGTTGATGTGAAAGGCTTGGCAGCTCATCCCTCCACCCCTGTTGGGTTCATTGCCTCATTAGAAAGGCCCTGGATAGCTGACCAGCCAGACAAAGCTAACAATCTCTCTCTCTCTCTCTCTCTCTCCTTCTCTCCACACCCACACTATTCAGAATGACAGTAACTAAATTTGAATAAAACTTGAAGATTTCCAAAATGCAGTTAGGTACGCAATTCCCTCTTTTGCAACGTAGATGAAGCACCAGACCATGGATTTGGAAGATCCGAGTCAAAATCTCTGTTCTCTCACTATGTGACACTAGGGAAAGTAATCTATCCTCTGTATGCCTTGGGGGGAGGGGGGTGCCCTGTGAAAAGGAGATAATGATGCCTGCATCCTAAGGAGTTGTCTTGGTTGACTGAGATGGTTCATGTGAAAACGGCTAGCCCTTTGTAAATGTTTTATGATTGTTGTGACCCAAATCACTGTCTTTCAAGTTCTCCATCTTGTTAGTTTGAAGTCAAGGAAAATGATCTGCTGTGCATGTGAAAGGGTGACAGTCCCAGATAGACACACCCAGAGAGAGAGAAAATCAGACAGCCAGTCGTCACAGAGACTAGCTGGAAAGCTCACAATAGGAAAGGCTGAAAAGAAAGAGATCAACACCTAGGTTGATATGTCTTCAGTTAAGATCACATTGGGAATCCTGATTTTTCAGAAATTATCTTCTAGCTAAGCAAAATTCTCATTGGTTTCGAACAACCTGGGTGTGCAATGCCCCTGAGACCAAGGAGAACATCTGAAGTAAGATACACAGGACAACTGAAGTCTGACTCTGGAATAGAGATCTTGCTTATTGCATCTTCTGCCATGGGCTGTTGCAAAATCCAGGACTGTGTCCTGTGCTCTCCCTACGAAAAGAGGGCAGGGACTCAGACAGGAACTGTATTTGATGGAAAGCAGTGATTACCTCTCCCATCTCTCACAGTCAAATAAATATTTACTAAGTAAGGACACACAGCATACATTAAAATTAATGCTTCGCACAGCTTTGGAAATGTCTGTCATATCTGTCAATGTTTCAATAGCTTCATGACTGTGAATGGCTCTGCTGTCTCTCGGTGAGAGCTGCCATTTTCCTGATGGTGCTCAGCAGGAACCCGGGCCTGATTACACACTCAGAGTCAGAGGACAGGCAGCTAAGCGTTGGAAAGCTCAAGGGAAAGAGAGTGTGCTTATAAAGTTTGTGTTCAGGGAGGGCTGCAGCCACTCTGAAATATTTTTGGAGAGCAATTTAAGGATGATTTCAAATAAAGGAAAAGATCTTCACCTAATAGGGACATCCGTGTTTATAGTGTATCAATACAAAGGAAACCAGAGAAAACTGCCAATCTCCTTTCCTTGGTTAAATAGTCTACACAGGGCTCTGTCTTGTGTGTATTAAGTTGTCACCAATCCAAGGTTTTCAGAAGGGACAGTTTGCACTTAAAAGATACAGATATGTTACCTATTGTTATGACCAGGGGCACAAAGACCAGGGGCACAAAGAGAAAGACCCAGATGGAATAGGGAGAAAATGTATAACAAAACTCTAATTTCAAGAAAAAACCAGACCTACAAGCCCAATAGAGATGAGTGGACCCCAGAGACTATCTCTTTAAGACACCCTTGGAATTTGGAATAAGTCACAGTTGAGCCAAATAATAGATTGTCTTACAAAATAGAACAATATCAACCCCAAGGAAAGTGTTCCCTTAAATGATGAAGTTTATGAGACCAAAGAGTCAACCTCTACCCAAAAACAAATATGAGAGGAAGGGCAGCTCCACCAATAGAAACAGAGCAAAAAGAATAGAAATTATTATCTTTAAGTGTAAATTTTTACAGTTTTAAAAATTGTAGGAGCTGAGCCCTGGTGGCGTAAGCGGTTGAGTGCAGAACTGTGGCCCGTGGGCTTGGCAGTTCAAATCCAGCAGCGGCTCTCAGGAGCAGCACTGGGTAGTGCCCACGACCACCAGAGACAGTGATACCAAAAACAAAAACAAAAAAATTGTAGCCATTGACCTAAAACGATAAAACTTGTTCAAGGGGAACTTAATTTGTTGTGCAAGCTTTCACCTGAAGCGCCATAAAAATATTACTTTAAAAATATAAGTTGATGTGGATGTTTCCCTAGGTGTCATTCACTCAACACCTATGTGGCATAGAGATATTTGGGACTGGAGTAGTTTTAGTTTTACCCTCTGTCTCCTCCAGAAATCGTGTCAACACCTGACACTAATCTGGCTGATGAAATGATGGCTTCCAGTTGCCTGAATGGTGTAGTTATGATCACTTTAAAAAGTCAGGGATCTACCGCTGTTGAAAAATATACACAATCATTAAGAAAGCCACATGTTTCAGCTGCTACTCTTTCCATTGGCACCTGGGGTCCTACCACATTTATGATGACCAGAAGGTGGAAAGACATGTGACTATCTGTTTCATGACTGCAGGGAGAAGAGAGGGGAAAGGCTGTAGAAAGAGAGAAATACGAGGTGAAATGAGAACTAGCAAACAGAGAGGTATCTGTGATTACATTTTCCCAAGAATTCGAAAATGAATTAGTGACATTCCTGAATGTGCTGGAATTCCTACTTCATCCCAGCTGTGTTTTCTCTGTGACTCGTACATTAGGGTCTCATGCCTTCAGTTCCAATAAGTGAGTGGTCTCATATAATATCAGTGTTGACCCTTTAATTCTTTTCTTAGAATACACACACTTCTTTTTATTAGAAGGAAGGTCAACTTTCTCTGTCAGTATATCTATCAAAAGAAATTCTTGTATCATGAAAATGAGCTTGAAAAATAATTGTGAAATATTTTCTTTTATGCTTCAGAAGCATTCTAATTGGAACACTTTTATTTTTTCACTATTACTATTCCACAAATACACATTAAATTCTAAATCAAACTCAAAATACCATATATACTAGAGTATATGCTGAGGATTTTTAGCACATTTTTTCTCTCCTAACACTATTTTTAAAAATCATTTTATTGGGGCTCTTATAGTTCTTATAACATTCCATACTTCAATTATATCAAGCATATTTGTACAGGTGTTGCCATCATCATCTTCTAAACATTTACTTTCTATATGTGTCCTTGCTATCAGCTCCTCTTTTTTCTTCCCCCACCCTGACCCCTTGATAAATTATACATTATTGTTTTCATATATTTTATCATTTTAAAATCATTTTATGAGGGGCTCATACAACTCTTATCCCAATCCATCCATCCATTGTGACAAGAACATTTGTACATTTGCCATCATCATTCTCAAAACATTTACTTTCCACTTTAGCCCTTGGTATCAGCTCCTCATTTTTCCTCCACCCTCCCCATATCCCCTTCTCTCATTAACTCTTGAAAATTTAGAAATTATTATTATTTTGTCAAGTCTTAAGATGTTCAAAGTCTCCCTTCAACCATTTTTCTGTTGTTCGTCCTCCATAGAGAGGATTAAATGTAGATCCTTGTGATCAGTTCCCCTCTTCTACCACACCTTTCCCTTCCCCTCCTGGTATCTCTACTCTCATTATTGGTCCTGAGGGGTTTGTCTGTCTTGGATACCTGGTGTTTTCTGTTCATACCTGAACAGTGCATATTCTAGTTGGACTTCTAAGGTAGTATTGGAATTTTGATAGTGGGGAGAATGAAGCATTAAAGAACTAAAGGAAAGGTGTATTTTTCATCAATGTTATCCTGCACCCTAACTGGCTCTTCTCTTCCCCACGATCCTTCTGTAAGGTAATATCCAGTTGTCTACAGATGAGCTTTGGGTTTCCACTCCGTGCTCCCCCTCATTCCCATGATTTTTTGTTCTTTGATGCCTGAAATCTCATCCTATTGACACCTCATGATCACACAGACTGGTGTGCTTCCTCCACCTGGGCTTTGTTGCTTCTCAACTAGATGACTGCTTATTTACCTTCAAGTCTTTAAGACCCCAGACACTACATCTTTTGATACCCAGGCACCATCAGCTTTCTTCACCACATTTTGTTTATGCACCCTATGTGTCTTCAGTGATCATGTTAGGAAGGTGAGCATCATGGAATGCAAGGTTAATATAGCAAAGTGTTCTTACATTGAGGGAGTACTTGAGTGGAGGCCCGGTGTCCATCTGCCACTTTAGTACTAAACCTATAAGTATATGCACATGGGTCTATTTCCCCATCATTATATACAAATATACCCACATGTGTACATGACAGCATTTAGATCTCTAGAATTGTCCTATGCCTCATAGTTCTTTCCTTCATTTCCTTTTATTTCCCTCTTGTCCCGCTATCATGCTCAGCCTTCATATGGGTTTCAGTAAGTTCTCTTGGTTACATTGCCCTTGATCAAGCCCTAATAGACCTCCTAAACCCTCCTTGCCATTGATTTTTGGATCACTTGTTATTCCCTTGTCCCTGAGTTTGTTAACACTCACTTCTTTTCCCCCACTTCCCCCTCTCCCATGTCCTCCCAGAACCTTTGATCCCTGTGGTCTCTCAAGAATAAAAATGCTGTGGAGTCACAAATTTGAGAATAAGACAGAAATTTTGGGTATCACACCAAACTTCAGAGGGAACATCATCTTATATATCAATGTTATGGACTGAATTGTGTACCCTCAAAACATGTGTTGCAAATTCTAGCCTCTATGCTTGCAGTTTTTAGAGAAAAAGATAAGACTGTCTCTCCCATTAAGAATTACAATCTTAGGAACTGACTATAACGATCTACATAAAACCTCTTCCCTGGGATATGGACCACAGGAAAGTAAGTGATGGGAGACATGGACTATGTAAGATATAAAAAAGTAATAACAATTTACAATTATCAAGTGTTATTGAGGGAAGAGGGAGCAGGGAGGGAAGAGGGAAATGAGGAGCCAATGCCAAGGGCTTAAATAAAAAGCAAATGTTATGAGAATGATGAGAGCAGCAGTTGTACAAATGTGCTTGACACACAATGGACTTATGTATGGGTTTTGATAAGACTTGTAAAGGCCCCCAATAAAAGTATTTTAAAAATTACTGTCTTGGTGAATGGTGAGGGAAGGGGAGTGGGAGAAAATCAGAACCCATCACAAAGTCGGATATATCCCTGCCAGGGGACACATACAAAAATGTGGTTGAAGGGAGACTTGGGGGGGAGGGGCTGGGGTACATCTAAGATACTTATGGAGAGTCCTGGTGGTGTAGTAGATCATGTTCTGGACTGTGAACCGAAAGGAGAGCAGATAAAACATGCATCTCTCCTTGGGAGAAATACATGACTTTCTACTCCCAAAAAGAATGGCAGTCTTGGAAACCCATCGGGCAGTTGTATTCTGTCCTACAAGGTTGCTAGAGGCTGCACTATGAGTTTCAAATTGACTCATTGGCAGTGGAGATGCTTGTATCAAGAGTTACAGACGTATAACGTGTCACAGCAATGGGTTGCTAACCACAAGATAAGTCGTGGGAACCCATTAGCTGCTTTGTGGGAGAAAAATGAGTCTGTCTGCTCTTGAAAAGGTTTATCATCTCTAAAACCCAAAAGGTTTCTCTGCTTACAGGGTCCCTAGAAAATGAAATTGACTGAATGGCCTCAGGTTTTTGGGTTAAGATAGCATCATGCTAGCTGAGAACAGGAGACAAGAGATATTAAGAAAGTAGATGAACTGATTAGCAAAGACTTTGTGAGAGATACAGATTGAAGAATGGTGATGGTTGAAAGGGTGGGGAGTCATATCATTAAAGGGGGAACCCATCACAAGATAGATAGCACACCCCACTGGAGGACAAATAACAGAACTGTAGTGAAGGGACATAGCTGACTATATAAGTCATGAAATAATAACAATAGTATATCATTGATCAAGGAGTCACAAAGAAGGAAAGGTGGGGGCAGGAGAGGAAAAAAGAGGAGCTAATACCAAGGGCTCAAGTAGAAAGAAAATGTTTTGGAAATATTGATGGCAACTTATGTACAAAGGTGCTTAAAACAATTGAATGATCGATTGTCATAAGATTTGTAAGGGCCCTCAATAAAGTGATTAACAAGACTAGAAGAACATAAGAAGGGGGCAGTGGGAATTACAGTCTAGGAAAACCCAAGAACTTCTACTGTTTTCTATACAATCTCCATGAGTAGAAATTAACTCAAACGCAGTGGCTACAATGCCACTTTTTAATGAGTTATCATTGTTAGGTTAATAAGTTAATGTGTCTTGAGTCTACCACTCTTGAGACATAAGAGATTAAATAAGGAAACCAGTAAGCAGATATGGGCAAAAGAGATGTCAAACCACGTGAAGATCATGCAGAAGCAGAAGTTGAGAAGAGATGAGGGCCTTCCTCCAGAGTCAGCACAGAGGGGAAACTTTCCCCTAGCACTGGCACCCTGAGTTTGAATTTCCACCCTCATAAACCATGAGAAAAATCATCTCTGTTTGACAAAGCCACCCACTTGTGGTATTTCTATGATAGCAGCAGTAGACAACGAGACCAACTGAGCCATTAAATCACTTGAAAAAATGAAGCTCTGTATAGTCAGCTGAGTTGGGTTCTGCTAACACCCTGAACGATTGTTGTTGATTTTTCTGAGGCATTCATTAAATATTCACCCAGAAAACATTTACTGAGAACCTAATGCATTCCAGGAACAGCACTAGGCACAAGGGATTAAAAAAAAGAAAGAAAAGAACAGCTTAAGCCCCAGAGGCGCTCATATCCTGAGCTCATCATTTCTCATCAGAAATTCTGATTCACCATCTGAAAAATAAGGTTTTTAAACTCTTGACACCTGCCTACCTCCAAGAATAATGCACACAAAAAAGTAAGTGCATAGGAAATGCTTCAAGTAATTAAGAAAGCAGAAGCCCCAAGAAAATGATAGCTGATCAATTTTTTTTCTCATTTCTGTGAAAGATTAGAGGACACAGACTTAAAGTCAAGTCTTAGAATGAATGGTTGTTACCTCTTGTGAAACATATAAAATTCTTTAACATATGACCAAAGATAGAAATTAAAAAAAAAATCTTAAGCTCCTTGTGACAGTAATTGCCATGGGACATCAAGAAAAGCCACACATAAGTAAGTGCCAGAGTGAAGGATGGTGACACCAGAGGTGGACCTGATTGTCCACAGAAAATGCAGAAGAAAGGCAAACAATGTAGAGAAAAGGCAAATCCAAATTAAGTTTTGCTTCGTATATCTGCCCAATCTACCAACTGTGATGCCTTCTTCACTTGGCCAGGCCAACTCTTGTCTGAATTTCCCATCCAGTCAACTTCTACCTCATATCTATAATAGGGGGACTATTAAAAATCTTATAGCAATCCATAGTTCTTATTTTCCCTTTTAACCTCTCTAAGCTCAATATTACACAAAAGGAAAATGTCAGAAGTCATACTTTTAATGTCCATGAGTTACAAATGTACCTTCAAACTATGAAGAGCAAAGCAAACTGAGATTTCATCTGAGAACAATAAAGAGATTATATATGAGAGTAATGCAGATGAGTCATCAAAGTCAGTAAGATGAGTATGGAAATGGAATAGCAAACAGACTGAGATCAGAAACTGATGCAAGGGGGAAAGATGCCACACCTGATCCAAGGTGGATGCAAGAATCAATCTGAGGAAGAAGTAGATGTCAAAACTTGCAGAGACTCAACAGCAAGAAGGCAGAGAAATGAAACAGGGAAATTAGGTCTGGGTCTCCTTGTACAGACATCTTGCTACTGAGGTCTACCCCTTTAAAGACAAAGTCTCAGGAATCACTGTTGAGCTGGGTTGACAGACACTCAAAAAACAAGAAATTACATGTCTTCATAGTTCATGTGAAACTGCATTTTTGAAAATGAACAATCTAAAAACTGAATCCACTCTCTTTTCTTTGGTGGAAAAGAAAGAATATGAAAATACTATGCCTACTAGGGAAGAAAAGCATGAGACCCTGGCGTCGCATTATCTTACCAAGATATTTCTTTTGTTTTTAATAAGTAGCTTCGAGTCTCTTAAAAAAATGAAACTCTTTATTATGAAGTAGGTGAAGGTTTACAGAGTAAATCATAATTTATAGTCAACCATTCATATAGATTCTGATTCAACTCATACGTTACAATCCTCACAAGGTACCATCGCTTGTCTCTCTTCTTCATTGTGTTTCCTGTTTCCGTTCCACCATCTTTCCTAAGCCTCTGCACTTTGTCCTTAGCATCTTAAGTGGTTTACTATTCTAACAGGGGTGATTTCTGTTCCCAAGCTGAAGGGTAATTGGGTTCATTTTCTTGGGTGTTGCACCAGTCTCTAAGCAGGGTCCTCTTAGCAGGATCACTTTCACAATTCTGAGTTCTGTTCCACATTTTTCTCCCACTGAAGATAGAACCTTCTACAATGATCTTTTTGAGAGCGGTTGGTAGGAGTATCCAGGGACCATCTAGCTCTCTGCTCTCAGGGTTCTGGAGACTGCTGTTTGCGTGTTCTGTTAGTCTGTTAAACTAATTGTCTCCATGTGTCATTTAATTTTTGTCTCTCTTCTTTCCTCCAAAGTGAGTAGAGACCAATAGCAGCATCTTAGATGTCTACTCAAAAGCTTTTAAGACTTCAGTTGTTACACATCAAAGTAGAATATAAGACATTGTCTTTATGAACTGTGCTATGTCCATTGCAAGTGCCCCCTGAAACTATTGACTTGATCCTCCCAGGTTCAGCAACTCAAACCTTCAAGGGGATTGGTTATGCCTAAGAAGTTTCCATAATTTGTCCCCTATATACTAAAGTGACCAGATTTTAAGCAGGACACCATTGACTGGGGGGCGGGGGGGAGGTGTTCCTGATTAAAAATTTGGTCTATATGGGGCAACAAAAATTGTCATAGAATGCAAAAATAGTATTGTAATATATTTATTTTAATTTTAAAACACCACGGGACAGGGGAAAATTGTTAAAAAGTGGTACATCTGGTTACTTTACTATCTACTCTACCATATTCACAAATATATTTGTAGCAAAAGTAAAAAGACATATGTAACTATACTCTGTCAAACCTATGTATTTGATCTATTTTTATAAATGAAAGTAAATATTGGTATAAAGAAGCTGGAAGTTGGGGAACACTTAAAGAATTTTTTTAAAAATCACCAACCTAGATCAGCATTTTCCAAAGAAATTTCTGTGGTAATAGAAATGTTCTCTGTCTGTGCGGTCTAATTTGGTGTCTACGAGCTCTGTGTGGATATTGAACATATTGAATTGGTGACAGAGGATGAATTGAATTTTTAATTAATTTAAATAAAAATAATTTCAT
Organism: Nesogale talazaci; assembly: GCA_004026705.1. Classification (NCBI taxonomy): domain Eukaryota; kingdom Metazoa; phylum Chordata; class Mammalia; order Afrosoricida; family Tenrecidae; genus Nesogale; species Nesogale talazaci. The sequence goes on along the minus strand of PVJH01002627.1, from coordinate 87,220 downwards.
GGGCAGATATTCGGCCTCTACTCAAATCCTCCCTCAATGCAAGAATACTTTGTTCAAATAACTCAGTATTCTGTGAAGCCCACCTTCCTGACATGATCACTAAAGGCAATATGGGTACATGAGCAAAGGTAGTGAAGAACGTAGATAGTGCCCAGCTACTAAAAGATAGTGTGTGGGGGGGGGGGGGGAAGGCGGGGGGGATGTCTTAAAGGTTCTAGCATAAACAAGTGGCTATGTAGCTGGGAAATAACAAAGCCCACATGGAAGAATCACGCCCGCCTGATCACAAGGTATCGATGGGATCAGTTCTCGAGCATCAGAAGACCCAAAATAAACAATCATGTTGATGCTAACACGGGAATAGTGGGGTGGAGCAGTAACAACCCAAAGTCCATCTGTAGACAAGTTGACATCCCCTCACAGTAGGGTCACAAGGAAGGGGCAAGTCAGCTAGGGTGCAGGATAGCTCCAAGGACACATACCACTTTCCTCTAGTTCGTTAAAGCTTCTCCCCTGCCCCCCCTCCATTGTCATGATCCCAGTTCTACCTTACAAACCCAGCTAGACCACAGCCTAGACACTGGTACAGGTAAGAGCTCTTGACACATGGAATCCAAGACAGACAACCCTCTGCAGAACAATAATAGAAGGAGAGACGCCATGAGGGTAGGAAGAAGGTGTAGGGGTGAGGGGGAACTGACCACAATGACTGATGGATAACCCTCACCAAAGAGGACAGACAACAGAAAAATGGGTGAAGAGAGACAGCGGTCGATGTAAGACATGAAAATGATAATTTATAAAGGATCAAAGGTTCATTATGGAGGGAGGGTGGGGGAGGCGGGGAGGGAAAAATAAGGAGCTGACACAAAAGGTTCAAGTAGAAAGAAAATGTTTCTTAAAAAGATGAAGGCAACATATGTACAAATATGCTTGACACAAGGGATGTATGCATTGTTACAAGAGCTGTAAAAGCCCCAATAAAGTGATTTATTATAAATTTTTTTAAATGACTGCATGTAGCCAGTGGTTCCCATACTGCACAGAACTACAACGATTATCTTAAAAGGAAGAAGAGAAAGCTAAAATGACAATGTTAAAGGCAGGAAACAAAACAGCAAAACAATTTCTAAGATTGAGGACTAAGTCCGGTGAAAGCTGGACATTAAAAAAGAAAGAGCAAAGATTCAAAACTTTTGCATTGTGGCAAAGATGATGAATATATCATTGAGTGCCAGGGAAGTGGTCGAGTCTGTCTTGGCAGAAATATAGCCAACATGCTCCTTAGAAGTAAGATTGGCAACACTTTACCTCACATAGTTTGAAGACATTCTCAGGAAGAATCACTCACTTTAGAAGGACATCATGCACAGGGAAGTAGAGGGTCCTTCTGTGGAGGAAGGAAAAGGAGGAAGACCTTCACTGAGATGGATTGACACAATAGCTCTGACTGTGGAGTCCAACACAGCAAGTGCAAGGATGGGGCAGGTATGGGCAGCCTTTCTTCTGTTCAACATAAGATCACTCAAGTCAGAAAGACCTGAGAGCACCCAAGGACAACGGAAAGTGATGAGACTGGATTGCACACTAGGGCCAGAGAAAGTAAAAGTGAACCAGAGCATCTGGGAAATCTGTTTTTATTTAGGAGAAGATGTGTTGCAAGGAGAAACATCAACCTAAGACCAGCATTAAAATAGTTTAGCTAAAACAGGTGAGATTAGCAAGAGACCTTGTCAGGAAACATCAGCTGGTTTCTACAATGTGGAAGAATGTGGAGCTAAGAACTCCTTCCATGTTCAGCTTTCAAGTCCCTAAACAAAGCCATGTGCAGTGTGTGCTTCAGCTTTACATTAGGCCAAAGAGTATCCCTGAAAGTCACCTGGTTTTGATGCGGCTCTCCAAGGGATGGTAGTTCTCATTCTTTTCTTTTTTTTTTTTAGTTCCCATTCTTTGAAGGACAGCTCCCACTGCAAATGTCTTCAGCCTCAGAAGTGAGCACTGTAGAAAATGGCACTCATCCTTGAGTGAATTTTATTGATTTATCAAATGTGTAGATGTTTGTGACAATTTTCCCATCAGTCCACATAAAAGCAAATGATTGTGTTTGTCTTTGTGGAGAATTCCCCACCCAGGTATGGTAAACAAATCATGCATATTGCTCCAGTTGCATCAGGGACAATTTCTGAACACTGAGAGGAGACCCCACTGAGGTCATTAGAAATTTCAAGGATTTGGATATTTCTGTTCCACTGAGGTTATTAGAAATTTCAAGGATTTGGATATTTCTGTAGGGGAGAAACGAGAAGACACTGGCTGTTTTTTCCTGTTGTTTTGTTGTCCTTTGCATAGGAAGCTGTTGCCATATTGAGTCGCTTACATAGCTGGTTTGAGAATTTGCCTCTCTAACTATATGCTTATATATTACATTAAAAAGCTACCTAATGTAAGGGGGTAGGGGGGAACAGGTGTCTTTGTAGAACTAAACTGCTTGTGAAGCCCTTCCAAACCCTAGTATTATCTTCCTGACTCCTTTGTAGCTGTGAAGGTCTGCTGAGCTGATTCTGAGTCATAGCTATCCTATGCACACTAGAACAAAACACTGCCTGATCCTGTATCGTCCTCACAATCTTTGCTATGTTTGAGTTGAGTGTTGCAGGCACTGTGTCAATCCATCTTGTTGAGAATCTTCTTTTGCTTAGCCTCTCATAGTGTCTTTTCCAAGGTCTGTTCCCCACTGATAACATGTTCAAATGAAACAAAGTCTGGCCATTTTTGCTTCTAGGGAGCAATCAGCCTGTACTTCTTCCAAGATAGATTTGTTTGTTCTTCCGACAGTCCATACTTAACATTCTTCACCAACACGATAATTCAAGCACATCAATTATTTCTGTCTTCATTGTTCATTTACCAGTTTCCACATACTTACAAAGTAAGTGAAAATACGAGGGCTTGAGTCAGGCACCTCTAATTCCTTAAAATGACATGCCTCCTTTTTAGCACTTTGGAAAGGTCTTTTGCAGAAAATTTGCCCAATTCCAAATATCATGTGATTTCTCTGCACAAGCCCTATGAGCATGGATTGTGGATACAAGCAAAATGAAATCCTTGACAATCAATAGTCTATCACGATGTTGCATATTGGCTCCGTTGTAAGGCATTTTGTTGTCTTTATGTTGAAGTGTGATCCATAATGAAGGCTGTAGTCTTTGAACATCATCATAAGTAAATGTTTCAAGTTCTCATTTTTAGGGGGGAAAAGTTATGTTGTCTTCAAATCATGGGTTGTTAAAAAGTCATCTTCCAATCCTGATGGTGTATTCTTCATATAGTCTTGTTTCTCTGATCATTTACTCAGAATATTGATTGTTTAGCTGAGGTAAGAGAACACAACCCAGATACATTCATCCAATAGTTTTATTTATTTGAAGGGGGCTAGGCATCACTGCTCCCTGGTGGGGGTGAGAGGCCCAGTCTTGCTCCTGGAGGACTGCTTCTGTATTTGAACTGCCAAACCAGTCGGCTGCTGTCCCGCACTATGCCACTATGCCACCGGGGCTCAGTCATTCATTCAATAGTTTAAAACCACACAATATCCTCTTGTACTGTGAGAACAACTGCTTCTTAGTCTATATATTGATTCTCCATGAGCAAAATTAAGTAAGTGATCTAAAATTCTTATCTTTGCTATATTATGTATCCTTTGTTACAACCCACACAGCTGAATGATATTGTATTGCCAGTAAAACATCTCTCTGGTATTCTCTGCTTTCAGCGAGATTCATCTGGTACCAGCAATGATATCCCTTGTTCTGTGCCTTCTTCTAAGTGTAGTTTAACCAGCAGTGCCCTGTGATTGAATAACTGCAAACATTTTGGAACTATCTTCAGCAAAATTTTGTTCGATCCCTAAATAATACTTACTTTATGGAGTTGTAAGGAAACTGTAAACTGTACAGCTTACTCAGCTGATGAATGGATTTTTAAAGCAACTTCTACATCAGGACACCTCACCCAGCACAAGATACATGTTTCTTGTGATCTCCTCCATCCTTTCTCAACACGATGCATACAACAAATTCACATTGCACAGACCAAAGGAAATTTTCCACATTATAATACCTAAAAAGAACTGACAGGTGGGTAAGAGACACTAATGAAAAACTGACAGTGAGCCTCAAAGATATGTGAAACACAGATATGGCAAAACTTGACCAGCATGAAAACAAGGATTTAAGCAAACAACTTGTAAGAAAAAAGAAAGTGAAAAAAATTTTGCAAGCCTGAAATAGTAGATATATTATAAAAATTACCTTGAACTTAAAATGGTTCAACAATGAGCTAAAATCTTACAAACACTGGTTTCTTAAATTAAAACAAAAATATAGACAGTGTCTGTAGTTGGATTCCTTCCTAGGTGATTGGTCTGGTCATGATAATTCTGTCCTCCTGAATAACCATTGCTTTGGGAATAAGCCATAAACCCAGTAGTCTTGAGATAAAATTCTTCTCACTTCAAGGGAAGATCCACTAAAATATGTGAACACCCATTTTTTCCTCTGAGCGAGGCTAACCCCGACTATGATAACACTGAGAGATAACATTTTGAAATGGCATCCCTGGGTCAATGGCTCTGACAACCCTGGGTGACACTGTGCCTCTGAACTTCTAACTGTGAAAAAATCGTCCCCCTTCTTGGTAAAATATGTCACTTATAGCCACAATTATCCCAGCACATATAACCCATCAACTTTATTAAAAGATGTGACTTGTTGATGTTATGCAAACAAGCCAAACAAGTATTAAATAACAAAGGGAGGCTATGAGATTATATCCAAACCTTCCTAGCAAACCACACAATGAAATAGAATCATTTTCTTTCTTTCTTTCCTTCTTTCTCTTGTTCTTTCTTTTTCACCGCCCCCCCCCCCATAAGTTTGGGGCATTGACAACCTTTGTATTTCATCTGAGAAAAGTGCTTAACAAAAAAGGATTTAACAGTTACCCTAAAACTCACTTGACTACCTTTTGGGATCTGGCATATTACTCCTTTGTCCTACTGAAATGATAATGCAAATTCTGAAGGGATTAAAGCATAGAATGTAGTGATCTTCAACTAATTTTGTGTTTGTAAGGCATTCTCAAATACTAAGAATATTGGAGAGCATTTGAAGGTACTAAATTTCCTCCAGTGATCACATTGTACTGTCTCACTGCTGAGATAGAACTGCTGACTGCCCTGATTTGGTGCAAACATCTGATCTTAATTTATTACTGTCCTTTGTTAGTCTGGGTAGACTAGAGAATCAAATTCATAGACACTCATATGTGTATAAGAAAGAGCTTATATACAAGAACAATTGAATATTGAGAAAACATCTCAGTCCAGTCCAGATCAGGTACTAGCCACTGTCTGATACCAACCAATCTATAAAGTCCTCTTCAGACTCATGAAACACATGCAATGGTTCCGAATGCAGGAAGATCACAGGCTAGTGGGTGAAAAGTCTTGTGGGTCCTATGGTGGTAAAAACATCTCAGCATGGGTGTGTGTCTCCAGGTGGCTCCTCCAGCTTCAGGACTCTCATTGCATCAAGGTAGCTACATCAGACTCATCGTTGTCATCCCCGTCGTTGACATCGTCATCAGTAATGTCTCCCAGGGACTGTCCTCCAGTGAGGCACCATTGTGCCTCCAAATTAGGTCAAGCTGTGACCTGATTGACAGGCCAGACTACCCCTTGCTCAAATTGACAGATTATGCAACTGTCACAGTTCTGGTGTTAGCAATTCCTATCTCTCCTTGAAGCAAATATCATTCTATCTAATTTATACCAAATTGCACAACTGCTACATTCATCATACCTTCTGACAAAGTCACTGTTGTGTGTGTGTGTGTATGTGTGTTAGTTTACACTTGGATCAAATTTTGGTGGCACACTTGGGGAAGGCTCATGATGTACATATCTATCAATCTTGACACACCATTTTAAAAAACATGTGTTTATAAAGAGACAGATCTATATCTACAAATCACAATTCTAGGCACTCTAGTCATGCAGGGATTATTTGTCTGCTAAAGGAAAAGCCCACAGTTGAAACCCAACAGCAGCTCCATGAGAGAAAGATGTGGTGGTCTGCTTTGCTGAAGACTAACAACTCTGAAAACCTAACGGTGCAGTTCTACTCTGTCCTACTGAGATAGCTAAGGTTATTGTGACAACCTGGCCAATAGACACATATGGGGATAATTGAAGGGTAGAGAGATAAATGGCTCTGTGAGCCTTTCCTTGCTGGTTTACAGGTCGCTTGCTTTCTGATGGTCAGACCACAATGCAGCTGCTTTAGCCAGTTCTCTGCTTTAGCTGGCAAGGCTCACTTCCTGCAAGACAGCCCTGAGAAGTCACATGGACCTACTTTGATGCTGGAGCAACTGTGTGGAGTACTGTGATGCTTACATGCTCACTAATTTGGCTTTCCTCTTGCAGGCAGCATCATTGCATGTGTTTTGTGAGATGGAGAACTTTGTAGATCGATGTTGGACGTATGGGCTAATGTTGGACTTATGGGCTTAGACAGCATTGAGTTGGGATGCTTTCTTAATGTACACTTACCCTTTATATAAAACTCTGTCTTATATACATATACAAATGCTGTGAATTTGTTTCCCTAGTTTACCCAGACTAACACATCTACAGAGTCACAATGAGTCAGAATTAATTCAATGTCAATGGGTTTGATTTTTTATTTGTTTTTTTCTCTTTCTTTCTTTCTGGTTTTTTTTTTACTGTCCCTCTAGTAATCAGAAATATAGCGTCATGTTTTCCTGGTTTCCTCGGTTCTTATAAATGGGCCTTTACCTCATCAGTTTCTATTCTGGGCACATCTTCTTTGGCCCCATCTAAGTGTGTTCTACTTGGCTAAATCCCAAGAGATGCCAATTAGAGAGGGAAAATAAAAAGACCATGTTCCCAGGTAAATGTCTGGGTACACAGAGGTGGATTGGGCTGTGGGTCCACAGGAAGGACCCAGGATCCTTGTGACCCCAGCATTGGGTATGGATAGTATCTGGCTTTGAGCCAGCAAACTGGCCCATCCCCTGTGTTGGGAGATTAGAAATTTGTGCCACAACACTTAGAACCTATCATCACAAATTAAAGCTTTGTGTCCTCACCTTTATGCTGCTGTTGCTTCACCTTTTTGGAGTCATAATTTTATTATTTCTTTTTTGAGCACTTTTATATTACTCATTTTAACAGGAGTTCTTACAGATATCATAATTTGATTAGATCAAGCATAATTATACAATCATCTTGATTTTTTTGATAATACCTCCCTTTTATCTCCTCTCCCCCACCCTGCCCCCCCAAGGATATATATATATATATGTATCTTACACCACCCAATTTCATTCTACTGGAGTGGAGTTATACAGTCATCATTGCTATCAGTTCTCCCTCCCTCCATCTCATCCCATATATTCAAGGAATCATTACTCACATTACTTCTTCTAAAGGGTTATCTATCTTGACTTTTATGCATTGAAAATCTCAATTATACAAATGAGCATACACAGGTCTAACACCTCAGGACCACACAGGCTGGTGTGCTTCTTTCGTGTGGGCTTTGTTACTACCCTGCTGGATGGCTGCTTGTTTAATATCAAGCCTTTTAGGCCCCACATGATGTATCTGGTACCATCAGCTTTCTTCACCGCATTTGTTATGTGCCCATTCTGTCTTCAGCAATTATGTCAGGAAGGTGAGTATCATACAGTGCAGCATTATTAGAACAAACCATTCTTGTATTGAGGAGAGGGCCAGAGTCCATCTGCTTCTTTATTGTATTTGCATATACATGTATATATATGCATACATACACACATACATAGACAAGTGCACCTCTATTTGTATGTCTACATCTATACATATCTATATGTATACCTATACCTATATGCATACACTTTTTATTTCCTTCTTCTTTCCTTATTTTCTTTTTTCTTCCCTCCTGTCCCCTATCATGTTTACCCAATGTTTACCTCTCAGTTATTCCTCTTGGACACATTATAATTGGTCAAACATGACCGGGAACACTACACCCTCCTCTCCGTCGATTTTACAACTCTTGCTATTCGCCTGTCTTTGTCATCATTGGCACACCGTTCACGTCTCCCTGCCTCTTTTCCCCACTCTCCCTCCCCCAGAACCATTGATTCTCTCGCTGTCCCCTTTGGATTGCTTATCCTGCCTATCTTGTATAGGTTGACACCAAAAGAAAAAAGAGAGACAGAAAGACCGTACAAATAGCCCCAAGTCTAACTAGTATCCTGACCCGGAGTAGATGAATATCACTTTGTTAAATAGAGAGAAGTCCCTGTCATCATTCGCCAGTCCAATGCTCTTTTCTTTGAGGATTCCATATCCTGGGACCTGCTTCCCTCGAGCCCTTCTAATCCTCGGCATTCGTCACAGACAGGCATGCCTCCTGTCAATCTGCATTGCTCTTCCTGCAGTCAGGGACTGAGCAATCTAGTGGCCCCGCCCCAGCCCAGCCCATCTTTAAACTTTCAATGTGGCCCCCTGGTGAGTAACCCCCATGGTTGTCTTTCAGTTTTGATTCATTATAATCTTCTATAAGAAATTCTAAAATAGGTCGACATAGGGGATGAGGTTGACGGAGATGGCTTTACAAAAGTCAGGGATTCTCCATCCAGACTTTGAAAGATGAACAGCGCCATGCCTATCAGAGAAGGCAGCTTGATCAGAACATGGCAGAGAAGATTGCAGGAGAAGAGAAGAGTACAGGCAAAGGCATGGTGGTGACTACTTACAGAGGATGAGTCTGACTGATAGTGGACGGATCCTTGGACCAGAAGAGAGGCTTGACCCACCCAACCTCAACAGAGAGGAGAACAGAGCTTTATCAGGATGGCTACAAACTTGTTAATCAGTTCAGCTGCTTGTTGAAAGATTTGAGTCTACTCACAGGTGCCTTGAAAGAAAGGTCTGCAATGGACTTAATTGTTAGCCATTCAGTGAAGCAGATGTCAGTGTCCTCTGACACACTGGAGATTGTCATGAATGTGTCGATGGCAATTTTCATTTAAAAAATTTTAAGAGACCAATTATTATTATTAGCCTTAGAAAATACTTCAAAAATAAAAACAAAACACTTCACACTATAAAAAAACATTATATGTATAAACATTCTCTAAGTTGACATTTACAATGATAATTACTATGTATTTTATATGATAAGGAAATTGAATTTCAGTAAAAGTAGATACGTTGCTAGTAATCAGATAAGCTAATTGCTTAAACCTTATGTGAAATCCTCCTTTCATCAGAGTTCCAGCCCTTCCTCTTGAGCATCTGGCAAACTAAGATTATGGGGAAATTTAGCATGCATATTTAGATTAATACTACTGAACATAGAGAAATTACTATATAAATCAAGGAATTGGACTGGATATTATATTTTTCTGCCTTATATACTTTAAAACTATGCTGTCTTAATTAAAAAATTAATTAGGAGCATTGTAATTTCATCAGCTGTGGACAGTGATATTATTATAAATTTTGAATTTCTTTATTTTGCACTTAAGAATATACATTACTTTCTTGAGTGTAAAGTAACATACTCATTTTACAAAATTGGGGAGGGAAATATCACTTTAACCCCACTACCTTTCTAATATTTTCAAATAATATTTGAATAAATGGAAGAAATTTTGAAATTTCTGTCTTCGCATGTATGATTCTTTGGGATAGAGGTGCCAAAATGGCACCTAGAAGAAGATAAGAGTGGAATTTAGACTGTAAATCTAGCTGAAGTTGCATCCTGGTTAAGTCCCTTGGAGGTATGACCTATATATATATAATGACTCTGTGGAGGTTGTGAGTGTGAGTGCGTGTATGTGTTTCTCAATTTCCCTCCCTCCCTGTCTCCCCCTTCACCTTCCCGCTGGCTGACCACCTTGAGAGCTGCCAGAGCCCTGCCATGTATCCACCAACCTTGGATCCATAGGACTTTGCACTCACCAGCCTGTGATCTACCTGCATTCTGTATCATTGCACTTGGCTGTGTGAGTCTGAAGAGGGACTATGGACTAGTATCTGACTTACAAAGTTGAGTTGGATGGACTGGGCTGGGACACTTTCTTGGTATATAGCTACTTCTTATTATAAAACTCTTTCTTATACATAGATGAGTGTCATTGGATTTGTTTCTCTAGTCAACCTGGCCTAGCATAGTATGTGTATATTTTATTAGCCCCAATTTCTTTCTTAGATTGGTGACCAACTGAAGTGGAAGAAAAGAGAAATGGATCATTTGAATTATGTAATACTCTGTTGGCTGAATGAACCACAGGATAGGATGACTCCAAGGTCTGCTTTGGAGCAACTTGGGTATCAAAAGGATACTTTGACCCAGTTCAACTAAAGCCATCTGGACACTGAGAGAATGTCTAGGTTGTTGAGCATTCTCAAACCAGGGAAACCCTTTTGGATATTCCTAACTGCAAGGTAAAGAAGGTTTCTGAGACATGATTGAACAGCTAGTCACAAATGTGTAGTCCCAGTATAAATGGGCTCACTACATGAATCCAAGATTTACAATCCCACAACCTTCTTTATCATTGTTCACCTTTCACATGTACATGGTAGTTGAGATACCATAGCAGGCACACTTTAGTTCTCAAAATGACACCCACTTTCAAGGTTCTTGTACAGTAGATTTACCCAACACAATGTAGCCTTGGGTTTCTTGACTGCTGTTTCCATGAGGATTGATTGTGAATCAAACAAGATGATAACTCCAATTTTTTTTCTGTCGGTCATGATGTTGCCTATTGATTCAGTTTTGAGAATACTGGATTTCTTTACAATGAGTTACAATACATACTGAAGACTATAGTTTTTGATTTTCAATTGCAAGTGCTTCAAGTCCTTTTTGCTTTCAGCAAGTAATGTTGTGCCATCTGTATATTGCATGTGTTTAATAAGCCTTCCTCTGATTCTGCATTTTTATATTCTTTAGCACTCTGATTATTGACTTAGCATACAGATTGAATGACATAGTGAAAAGACACTAAGTCTAGTGAAAGATTGAGCTAATACTGGCTCCTATGACCTAATCTGATTGTTATTAGCTAATCTTAGAAAAACAGAGAGTTAAAGGGTGTTATAAATGAGAACAATAAAATCTGGGACCATGAAAATAATTGTTGACACTGATACAGTTGCCAGTAGTATAGACCAAGTACCAAATAGCCACTCTTACAATTGACAAAGAAAGAAATCTAGCCTGCCCACCAATCTATGCTCCTCACAAACAATAAAATCTTACAAGACTGCTTAAGGTATAGTTCTAAGGAACATGTGAATTCAATCTTGACATGCAAAAATCAATGCATAAATCATATGATCTATCCCAACTGGATTTAACAAAATTCTATCCATAACAGGAGAAGAATTAGTGCTATACAACCTTTGTGTGTGTGTGTTGTCATCAACGAACATCCCTTAACTTCTGCCATTAATGAAGTTTCAAGACTCAGGACCTGCCTTTCCTTCAAATAGTAAAGGTCCAATCCCAAGCTTCACAATTAAAATTCTATGCACACAGAAGTGGTCAAATAAAACTTCTTTCTTGGGACATGGTTCTGTTAGAGAGATTCATCTTTTGTAGATATTAGTTTTGGAAATCTCTGAGGTTCCCCATTAATTCAGACACAATACTTTTAATAACCTAAAGTAAAAGTGGAAATATTTTTATCATATATATTCCAGGTAATATATGAAATTTTAGAAGAAAATATAAACTAAAAGAACTGCTTATACATTCAACCAACTTGCTGTATATAATGATAAGCATGAGTAGCCCATGAACAAAAAGGAGCCCTTTTATCACTGTGGTTAACCAATGCTCAGACACTTACTAAATGAATGGTAGTTCCAATTCCCGAGCTGGTAGAAAGATCTGGCAATCTGCTTCCATAGAGATATACAGTCTTCAGCAAGTATCCATGAAATATTAAAAAGGGAACCTACTGAGCGGGTGAATTTTTTTTTTATTTGAAACCTGTCAGACAAGAGACATATCTCTTAAATATGTAGAAAACTTCAACACCTCAATAACAAAAAGACAAGCAGCTCAATTAAAAATGGACAGATAACATGAAAAGACACTTCACTAAACAGGCCTAAAAAGGGATCAACAGAGATATGAAAACAGGCTCATTGTGCTCACTAATCATTAGAAAGATGCAAGTCAGAAAAATTAGATATAATCTCACTGCAGCCTTACTTAATAGCAACTTTTAAAAACATAGAAAACAATATATCTTGGTGTGGGTGAAGAGATTGGAACCCTCATACACTACTGGTATGATTGTAAAATAGTACAACCACTATGAAAAAGAGTATACTGCTTCCTTTAAAAATTGGAAATATAGGTATCATATGATCTAACCATCCCCCTATATGTCCTAGTGAAATAAGAACCATGACACAAACAGCTATGTGTACACCCATATTCACTACAGCATTATTCACAATAGCAAAGAGATGGAAACACTCTAACCTAATGCATAAAAACACGAAGGGGCATTCATACAATGGAATACTATGGGATGTTCGAGAACAACAATGGATCTGGGAAACACCTCATAACATTGATGAACCTGGAAAACATGGTGTTGAGTGAAATTAATATTACAAAAATCAAGCGATGTATCAGACCACTGCTATAACAAGTCCAGAAATATTTTTTGAAGGTTACCAGACTTCAGAGGGAAAGAGAGGATAGATCACTAACTAGAAGAGAGGCATATATTTACGTGAGTAAGTAAGATACAATTTGGAGAAGTAGGCACAAAATAGACTTTGATGAGCACAAAAGTTAAGAAAATAACCTTGCAATAACAAGAATCTACAATGGCATACAGAGACACACCGCTGAACAGGTCTAGGAAGGAAAACGGGACAACATTCACAAAGACATGTAGGGTTGCCAGACTATTTCTACATACGTATTTGTGTGCTGGAAAAAATCCATAAATACACTAGAATAAACAGAGGACAAAGTTATGAAAACGCTTTAGACATAATCAAACAACTTGAAGGAATTTGGAGCAGGACCTGTGCTTTCCAGACCATAGCCTGCAGATCAACTGACCTAACATAGTCTACAAACGCAATGTGTGTGTCCTACTTTGGTGGGTGGCAACTGGGACGTAAAAACTTCTGAGTGGTTATCCCAGGTGCAATTATTGGCCTCCACCCTCATTCTCTACAACCGGAACAAAATAGTGAAGAAAATCAAAGACACATGGAAGCAATTAGTCCAAAGGATTAATAAACTTCTGGAAACACAGGATCCATGACTGAATACCAGAAAAAATAGCTGGTACCCCAGCTACCATTGCTGACATTCTGAAATGGATTATAACAGAAAGCCTTGGCTAAGTGGAAGAAAAATGTGTAGCAAAATGAAAAAGGAAAAGGACCAGGCTTACTGGCCTGATAACTACTAGGTGAACCCCTGAGACTAGGATCCTTGCCACCCTTGAACCCTTTAAGCCCCCAGTGGCACAGCTGCTAGACAAATAACAAACAGGCCTGTGTGATGAACAATCACACCTGAGAGGTACACATTCCCTAGACCAGGGGTCGGCAAACTCTTGAGACCAAAGAGCCAATCCTGTCCCTCCTAACAACTTTAAAATTACTCAAGAACCTTAAATATGCTTTTCCAAACAAATGAAATCACTGTGATCTGAAATAATAACCCTCAAATATTTTCAGTGTGACTTGCGAGTCAATGTTCACACTGAAAGAGCCGCATATGGCTCCCATGCTGCAGCTTGCTGACTACTGTCCTAGACCAACCAACCATAGGAGGCCAAAGAGCAGGATTTGCCTAAGGATCCCGCTCAGGAAGCATAAAAGGAGAGGAGAAAAGAATGAAGGAGAATGGTAAACACGGCAAGTGGAAAGAGGGCTGTTAGACTGTAGAGATGTTACTCAACCCCACATACAAGTTTCTGTTAAGTGGGAAACCAATTTCCAAAAAAATGCGTCATAAATAAATAAAGAATTGCTTATATGATACCAAATGATCAACAATTACATTAATGCAAAGATGAAACTATAAAGGGCGGGGTGGGGTGGGGTAAAGGAAACTAGAATAATGGAAACCAAGCAACCAGAATAGAAAGAATGAGAATGTTCTTGTAGTGTGAAGGATACAACCAGTGTCACTGAACAACCTGCTGAAATTCTGATGTGTAAACTTCTACTGAAACCACAATACAAGATTAGTTTTTAAAAGACTCACAGCCTTGAGGCAATTCTACTTTGTCTTAGAGGGTCACTATCAGTCAGAATTGACCTGATGTCCCCTTAGAGCAGTAACAAAAAAGCACAAGTCAGGTTAATAAGGCAGCAAATATGCAATTAAGTACTGCATTTTAAGGAGGTCACTCTGCTGAACTGAGCGGAGGGGGGGAAAAATCATCTGGGTTAGTAGCAACCATTATCTGGTGGAAAAACTACTGAAATCAGAAAATGAATCCAAGACCTAGTAGCACTTAATTTCAACCCAAGTGCCATGAGGCAACTACTCTGAGCCTGTGAATTAGATGGCTTTGTTCTCTTCCAGCCATAAATCTAAGATTCTCAGTGACTCGTCTTTTGATGCAATGAAGGGGAAGTAAAATTTGTTTAAGTAGAAAGAAATAAGAACGCATTGAAGATAATAATTTCACATGGTTGGGAAGATCTGAATTGCACATGGCTAGGAAGACCCTGAGACGATGGCAGCAAGGCCTTAAGAGTTCATCCCCAAAAGACTCTAATCAAAGCCAGGCCTTCCGTCTATTCTCCTGTAAATTCCCAAGCTCTCTCCTAATGCCATCTTGCCCAAATGTCAGTGCCCCAGCCTAGCTATCCCTTGGTCATACAGACTAGTCAAAAGTTAATGCCACGTGGAGAAAGATTCTGGATTAGAAACTTTGACATTGTCAGGAATAATGTTGTTGCCTAAAACAAAACATCACAAAAATGGGTGTAAGGAGGCTTAGGTAAAATAGTACAGGAGGATTTTATGAGGCCGAATTACAGGCCTTAGATGAACTGGAAGTCATTAGGCACCTACTGATTCCATCTCATTCTCTGAGTCACGTGGCTTCTCTCTCGGCTGTGCACCTGCTTAATTCTTCTCTTCTTATCGCAGCTTGGCTGTTCTTGCCCCGTCGTTCACACAGCTATAGCATTGACTCTTCTCTCTAACCCTTCATGAATGTAGAATCTCAGAGTCCAGCCCAGTTAGGCAATCGTTTTTGTGAGTCAGTTCAAACTTAGGGAGACAATCACATGGACCACAGTAAGTACGACTCATCTTCTAATCCAGAGGAAGGATCTATGAGTATTTTTTTAAAAACCACTCTGTGGAGTCAGTTTTGACTCGGAGGAACTCTATGGGACAGACTGGATCATCTCACTGTGGTTCCCAACAACATCACACTTATGGGAGCAAGCAACTTCCACTTTCCTCCACAGAGTTGTTGGTGGGTTTAACCTCTGACCTTGCCGTTAGCACCAAGTACTTTCACCCAGGGCACTGGGCCTTCTCATGAGAGACCCAAATGAAAGCCACTTTTTAAAGGTCAATTCTGATTTTCAGTGAGGCTCTAAAGTAGAACAGCCCCTTTGGTTTCCTGAGACTGGCTATCCCATTGTTCCCAGAGAGCAGATGCTGGATGTGAATGGCCCAGGTCTCTACAACTCTGTCAGCAAACACTCTTGGGACGTATCGTACCTGATTCAATCTCTTCCAAGGATGAAGGGGGAGTTAGCATTGGCAAGAAAATCAAGTGTTGCCATTGTGAAAGATTATTCTTATCTTATAATTTAATCATTTCAGTGATAAAAAGGATTGGATTAGCTAATCTAATTGCCCAAATTTAATTTGAAACAGTGAACTAGAAAGAAAACATATTCAAAATTCAGAATTGTAGCAAACTTTAAGATCAAAGTCTATTGGGGGGGGGCGGTTAGGAACTGTCTGTCTGTCCTCCTGCAATCTCTGCCATCTAAACATGAAATAAAATGATGGCATTTTTCAGACTGTGCTTCAGATTAATCCAACAAGGACAGTACTTCATATCACAAAATCTTGACCACTTTTGAACTCAAACACATGACTTCATATGGACAGCAAAGATCCAATCTCTGGAGTTTTTTAATTTCAGAACGGTGGACAAGTTGGTGAAAAGTAAGATGGGGCCTTAACATACTTCCATAATATTAAAACCAAAACCAAAACAAAGTCTACAGCTGTCAAGGTAATTCCGACAAGAGCAAGCCTATAAGGAAAAACCTCTATTGATAAAGACTACATGCCTTTAACCGCTGCTTGTCAGGGTTTGAGGGATACTATAAAGCTGGAAGCTGTGTGGTTGGTATTTCAAATACCAGCAAGGTCACCCAAAGGGAACTGGTTTCGAGAAGAGCTTCCAGACTAAGAAGAGATTACAAAGAAGGAACAGACTGCCCACAACTGAGTAATTAGCTACTGGAAACCTGGTGGATAGCCTTGGAAGGCTGTCAGGTACCGAAAACCCTCATGAAAAGCAGCAGAGCGTTTCCAGAGATTGTGCCAGAAAATGGGGCCCCAAGATTGAAGGCAGTCCAACTGTGACAGAGGAAACGCTGTCTTCTCGAAGTAGAGGGGATCGTGATGACATGGGTGGAGTAAAGCCAGGGGAGCAACGGAGTCAGGAGCTACCTTTACTGATGAGGCATCACTAAAGCTGAGAAGAAGGGCCTGTAAACATCAATTAGCCTTCCGAACTTGGAAGGTACAAAGTATGAATCTAGCAAAATAAGAAATTGTAAAATGAAATGGAATGGATATTGATTGACATTCTAGGCATTGGTGAGCTGAAATGAACTGTTGCTGGCCTTTTTGAATCAGAAATCATATGGTCTACTGATGATTGAAACACAAAAGTGGGAAACAAAGAGGAAAGAACAGTAGTTGGAAAATATGGGTCTTGGTGATAGAAACAAAGTTGAAAATCACATGATAAAGTGTTGTGAGACAAATGACTTCTTTATCCCAAGTACCCTTTTTCAAGTAGCATAAACAGAAACTATCAGTGTAAATTTCTCTAGATAGAAATCAAAATGCCTGTATCTATGGGAAGAGAGCAATCTCAGCAGAAAAAAACTAGGCCAGGGGATGAATGTGTAACACACCACAAATTGCTCACATGTAAGTTCAGGTTGAAGCTGAAGAAAATTCAAATGAGTCAACAAGAGTCAAAATATGACCTTGAGTCTATCACACCTGAATGTTGCAAACATCCCAAGAACAGATTTGATGCACTGAACAATAATGGCTATGGAAGGATATCAAGAACATCATACATGAAGAAAATAGAGGGCATTAAAAAGACCTGGAAGAAAGGCTGAGCCCTGGTGGCGTAGTGCTTGTGTGCAGGACTGCGGCCCACTAGGATGGAGGTTCAATTCCAGCAGCGATTCTACAGGAGCAAAGACTGGGCCTCCTACTCCCACCACCAGAGGGCAGTGATACCCAGAAAACAAAAAAAACAACAAAACAACAAACCAAAGCAAAAAGAACTGAAAGAAAGTAATGGTTAAAATGGAATGGAAATTCTGAAATTCTGAAATTACTCTTAATCGTAGAATAAGCTATGGAAAAAATTATGCAGAAAAGAGCTCAACAGGAAAATTCAAAGGACATCTGGTAGAGACCAAGTAAGATATTATAATAAAATGTGCAAAGGCCTAGAGTTTGAAATTCAAAAGGGAAGAACACAGTCAACATATCTTAAATGGGAAAAAAAAGTACAAACTTCAAGTGACAATATAGAAGATTTTATAGGTAAAATATTGAATGATGCTGAAAGCATCCATAGAACATGGTGAGAATACATAGAGTCACATAACAACTAGTTGGCATTAAATCATTTCAGGAGGTAGCACATGAGTATGAACCAATGGTGATGAAGGAAAAAAATCCAACTACCACTGAAGGCAATCGCCAAAAATCAAGGGTCGGGGGATTGATGCAATGATAAAACTGTGTCATGAAATATAGAAAACAGCTATTTGGCCATTTGATAAGGATTCATATTTGTACCTATTTCAAAGAAAAGTGACCCGATAAAATGCTCAAATTATAGAACAATATCATTAGTATCACATGCAAGCAAAATTTTGCTAAAGATCATCCAGCAATGGTTGCAGCAATACACTGACAGGGGGTTGCCAAAGTTTAGTCCAGATTTAGAAGAGGATCTGAAACAGGGATAAATTGCTGATGTCCCATAGATGTGTTTTCTAAAGGATCGAGGACTACCGAAAAAACAAACCTGTGTTGCAAAAAGTACAACCAGAATGCTCCTTAGAGGCAAGGGTGGCAAGACATCACCTCCTAAACTCTGGGACCAGTCCCCAGAGAAGGACATCCTGCTTGGTAAAGGAGAGCAGCAGCACAATAGAAGAAGGCACAAAACTTGATGGAGGGCACAGAAGCCGGCAGCATCTGAACAGACGACACCACTGCGTAAGGGCAACAACATCTTATATTAGAGCTGTGCTAAAGAACTGATACATGTTTTCTTATTTAATCCACATAAAATCCTCTCATTGGAAGGGGGTGTTAACCCCACGACCAGACAAAGGAGCTGGTAGTCTGCAAAAATAGCTAACTTTCAGAGCCACAATAATTTTGGCAGGGCCAATATTCAAATTGGAATCTATCAAATTCCTCAGCATGTTCTCTTTCCTTCATTTTCCTTACACTGATCAGCATAGCGGTTATGGGCATGAGTTCTGAAGCAAGACTACTGGATTCTTTCCCCATTTTCTTCCTTGCTCAATCCCGTGACTCATGGTAAGTGTACCCTTTCCTCAGCTTGCTCACAAAACTGAGGCTTACTAGAACCCACCTTAACCTGCTCTGATAAGAATGAAATGCATTTACTGCTTGCACAACTACCCAGCGTACTGCAAGCTTTTAATGTGAGATATTGTGATTGTTTCCCTCTGCACTGCTAGGAGGCTATGACCAGATGATTAGCAGGAGAAAAGGCAGGGTGAGCCATTTTCTTAGATTTGATTACCGGCACACAACAGTAATACAAACTGGAAAATGTATCTAAATGTTATATAAATGTATATCCAAGAGAATATAATTAGCCACAAAAAGAGGCCAAAACTCTACCAGTGCAGACAATTTAGAATGAGGGTAGACCAAATCCTGAAGAAGAAGGAGAAGAAGTAAAATATGCTCTCAAAGTAATTTTCAGGGCTGGCCCTTGGGGGATAAACTAAGCAACCTAATAGGTGTTTTCCATCCTTGAATTCTATGACTTGAATAGCAATAAAGGTTTTAGCTCAGAATTGGGATGCCACAGCCAACCTAGAAGGCTTTGCAGAAAGAAGCTTTTACATTACCTACACACACCATGTCTGGCTTCATCTAGTGCTGATTTTTATTTTCCTAAGTGCTCACCCACCATAACAAGGCTTTTACACACGGTGTGCAATCATCATGCACACATGCATACAATTATGGCTGGAGATACATGAGCATTTGTGTATAGATAGATTGTGAAAGATGAGGTAGATCCCTGAAGCGTCGGTTCTCTGGTTTCCTTTCAGTATCTTATGAGAGCATACGCATATTTCATTTAAAAAGCAAAAGAAAAAAGAAAGAAAACACATGAACAGCTGATGTGTGCTTGAATTTATAGGCCAAATATGAATTCCCTGAATATTCCAGTAAATTTATATTGTACTTGTAACTTACAATGTTTATATAAAGTGATAGTGGGATGGAGGGGTGGGAGAAAGAGATTCCTGCTTTCAGACGTAATTGTCAATACCCCTTAGCCTATTGCTTGGTTCTTCTGGTTGTTTCTTTAAGGGTAAAAACATGCTCACATCATTTTTTCACAGCATTAACGAATTTAAATAGGAAAGTTTAAAAAATTAAACTAAATAGTCCCTAGTATTTGCAGATGTTATTAAGAAGAGAAGATTTCTCCAGATACTCAAGAAATATGCCAATTAAACCATAGTTAAATAATCAATGGGTCAAATTCCATGACCTTAAACTCAATCAAAGTTCAGATTTTTATGATATTGCATGAATAGTTATAATATTATGTGAGCAGATTTTTTTAAAGTATAATGATTACCTGGGCATTTTCATTTTTTGAAAGGTATTTGTAGAAGTGGAATTTGACCCACATAAACAAGTTTGCCTTTATGAATTTAATATGATATGACAGAAGTCTTTCAGAACTCTATACCATATTTTCTTTCCATTACTAAACACAATCAAAGATACATTCTAAGTAAGTATAAAAATCATTTCCATAATATAAGGCCTTCTGTTCTTACTTATCCATCACCCCCCTCCCAAGTAGTAAAGTATTCTAAAATGTTAACTCAAACAGCGACACTTAGAAGCACCCATTGTAAAACATCCACCACTTGTCTGTCAGTCTGTTGGACTGTGGTGGCTAGCATGCCATGCCACTGGTATTTCAAATATCACCAGGGCCACTGAAGGTAAACAGGTTTCCACAGAGCTCCCAGACTAAAAACAGACTATGTCCACTGAAAATCCCAGGCCTAGCATCAGAACATTGTTAGACACAGATGACCTAACAAACACAGCCCAGGAAGGGCTGCCTTCTCAAAATAATGTCTACCCAAATGATGTGAATGAAGTAAAGCCTGTGGGAGTAAATCCTTCAAGATCTTCATTTGCTCATGGGGTACAATAAAAAATGAGACAAGTTGAGCCCCAGTGGCATAAGTGGTTGAGTGCAGGACTGCAGGCCGCAGGCTTCGCAGTTCAAATCCAGCGGCGGCTGGGTAGCGCCCACGACCACCAGAGGCAGTGATGCCCACAAAAAAAAAAAATCAATTGAATTAGTTTTAAAAAAAATGAGACAAAACAACTCTGTGTTAGCCCAGGTAGATTAGAGAAACAAATACATAAACATGCATATGGATATAAGGGAAAGGTTTATATACAAAAGGAATGGAACATTGAGAAAGCATTCCAACCCAGACCAGTCCAAGTCCATAAGTCCAATATTAGCCCATCTGTCTAATACCAATCCATAAGTCCTCTTCAGACTCACGAAGCACATGCAATGATGCCAAGACAGTCACAGTCCAGTCAGTGCAGAGTCTTATGTATCCAGTGGGGGTAGAAGCTTCCAGCGGTGGCAGGGGTCCCTTTGTGGCTTTTCTGTCTTCAGAGGTCTAGTCCCATTAGGATAAGCCCATGTGTCTTCTCTAGCTCCTCCAGTTGGTAGTATTCAGGGTCTATGCTGTCATTTCATCTTGTCAATAGAGTGTCTCCAAGGAACTGCGTTTATAGTCTCTCACCTCCAAGGGGGAAATGCCACGAGATTTCTCAGAATTCTCAGAGAAAGCCACGCCCACACAGAGGCCTCATTAGCCATCTCCAGATTGACAGGCTAGACTACACCCCTACTCTCCCAATCATGCAATTGACATCAAAGTACATGACTGCCACAAACTGCAAAGCTCTAATAATAATAGGAATTTGAAATGTACAAAGTATGAATCTAGGAAAATTTGAAGTTGTCAACAATGAAAGAGAAAAACATAAAGATTGATACTCTAGGTGTCAGTGAGCCATAATGGACTGCTATTGGCCATTTTGAATTGGAAAAGTATATGGTGTGCTATAATGGGAATGTTAGGATCTAGAAGCATAATATTGCATTCATCCTCACTGGAAGGATGTTTTTTGTCTTTTATTGACTATCAGAAGCATTTGAATGTGGGGATCAAAACAAACTATGGATAGCTTTGAAAAGAATGAGAATTCCAGAATATTTCACTGTGCTTATGGGGAACTTGTACACGGACCAAGGGGCAGTTGATTAAAAAGATTAAGGAAATACTGCATCATTTAAAGTCAGGAAAGTTGTGTGTCAGAGTTTTATACTATCACCATACTTAATCTGTAAAGTAAGCAAATAATCAAAGAAGCAAAGAAGCTAGATTATATGAAGATTTATATGCAACATCAGAATTGCAGGAAGGATTATTAACAACCTTCAATGTACAGATGACACGCCTTGCTTGCTGAAAGCGAGAAAGATTTGAAGCACTTGCTGATGAAGATAAAAGATTACAATCTGTCTTAAAGACTTGAAAGTAAGCAAGCAGCCATCTAGCTCAGAAGTAACAAAGCCCACATGAAAGAAGCTCACCAGCCTGTGCGTTGATGAGTGTCAAAGGGATCAGGTATCAGGAATCAAAAAACTAAAAATTATACCATTGCAAATGAGGGGGAGTACAGATTGGGGATCCAAAGTCCATCAATAGGTAAAGCGACAGCCCCTCACAGAAGGGTTGTAGGGAGGAGACCAGCCAGTAAAGGTACAGTGTAGCCACAATGAAATATGCAACTTTCCTCCAGTTCTTAAATGTTTCCTCCCACCCACTATCATGATCCCAATTCTACCTGACAAATCCAGGAGATGTACACTGGAGATGTACGTTGGAGCTGGTAACAGGGGTAATTTAGGACAGATGATCTTTTCAGGACCAGGGGTGAGAGTGGTGATGCTAGGAGGGTGGAGGGATGGTGGAGTAGAAAGTGGGAGCCTATTGTAGGGATCTCCATATGACCTCCTCTCTGGGGTACGGACAGCGAGGAAGTGAGTGAAGGGACACATCAGACAGTGTATGATGGCAAAATAATGACAATTTGTAAATTGTTAAGGATTCATGGGGCAGGGAGAGTGGGGAAGAAGAAATATGGGAAGCTGGTACCGGGGGCCTAATTAGAAGGAGGATGTTTCGAGAATGATGATGGCAACAACTGTGCAAACATGGTCTGCATATGCTTAATGTATAGATCATGATGGGAGTTAAACCCCCAATAAAATGATTTAAAAAAAAAAAAGCTTATAGCGAGGGCTCAAGAAAGATGTTTTGGAAATGATGACAACATATGTACAAATATGTCTGATACAATTGATGCAGGATATGTTGTAAGAGCTGTAAGAGCTCCCTATGAAATGACTTAAAAATAAAAAGGATTGCATCCTACTGTATAGATTACAATTCAATGTGGAGAAAGGCAAAAATCCTCATCACTGGGCCAATAGTTAACATCATGATGAATGGAGAAAAAGCTGAAGTTGTCAAGGAGTTCATCTTGCTTGGATCCCCAACCAATGATCATGGAAGCAGCACTCAAGAAATCAAATTACGCATTGTATTGGGTAAATCTGCTGCACAAGGCCTCTTCAAAGTGTTGAAAAGCAAAGATGTTTGAGGACTGAGGTGCACCTGACCCCAACCCATGGTATATTTTCAATGATCATATGTGAAGGTTAGATATTGAATAAGGAAAACTGAAGAAGAATCAATACATTTGAAATGTGGTAATGGCAAAGAATATTGAAACTACCATGGACTAACTAAATCATTCTTGGAAGAAGTACTCATATATATATTTAAAACCTTTCTTTTTTATTTAATATTTAATGAAAAATTTCCAATGTCTTTAAATATTCTTGTAGAATATATAAAATGTGTTATACATTATTATATTACTATAGAACTAGTATACTGATATAGTTATAACTATATGTATATATAATTATATATAATTAGTACATAACTATAATTGAACATTTAAAGAGTTGTTAATACACTATTTGTATAAATAATGCCTTGATGTATGTCTTTATGGGTCCCACTGATTTTTCCCCTTAGAAAAATATATTAGATTTGGATATTGGTTAAACTTGTATTAATGTTTTTCAGGTTCTTGCTTGATTGTTCTTTGATAAGGAGCACATAAAATGTTGCCATTTATGCCAATCCTGCATATTATCATTAAAAATAGTTGACTAGGTATAGAGATGAAAAATAAATTTGTATTACTTTAATTTTCATCTTCTGAGTACTGGTAACGTTAACTTTTTCATGTTCACCTGTCATTTATATTGTATTTTAAAAGAAATTGCTGCTGAGCCCCAGTGGCGTAGTGGTTGTGCGCGGGACTGCTGCCCACTGAGATGGAGGTTCAATTCCAGCTCACAGGAGCAAAGGTTGGGGCTCCTACTCCCACCACCGGAGGGCAGTGATGCCTAAAAAAGATTTTTTTAAATAAAAGAAATTGCTTTTCCAAGGCTTTTGTCCAGTTCTGATTAGGCGATTGTATTTCGTTTATGTTTCCTTGTTATAATTCCTGCTTCTTTTTCAGGGTACAATTTTGTTTGTTTGTTTGTTTGTTTGTTTGGGGGGGGGCATCACTGCTCTCTGTTGGTGGAAGTAGGAGGCCCAGCCCCACTGCTGGAATTGAACCTCCATCCCAGTGGGCCGCAGTCCCACGCATAACCACTACGCCACCGGGGCTCTGCCCACAATTTTGTTTGTTTGTTTGTTTGTTTGTTTGTTTGTTTGTTTGTTTGTTTAAAATCATTTTATTGGAGGCTCATATAATTCTTATCACAATCCATGCATCCATCCTTTTTACATGAAGCACATTTGTACATTTGTTGCTGTCATCATTCTCAAAACATTTGCTTTCTATTTGAGCCCTTGGTATCAGCTCCTCATTGTTCCTCCTCTATCTCCGCTTACCCCTCCCTTTTGAATCCTTGATAATTTATAAATTATTACTACTTTGTCATATCTTACACTGTCCAATGTCTCCCTCCACCCACTTCCCTGTTGTCTGTACCCCAGGGAGGAGGTTATATGTAGATCTTTATCATCGGTTCTCCCTTTCTACCCTACCTTCCCTCCACCCTTCCAGTATCGCCATTCTCACCACTGGTCCTGAAGGGATCATCTGCCCTGGATTTCCTATTTTTCTGATTCCTATCTGTACCAGTTTACATCCTCTAGTATAGCCAGATTTGTATGGTAGAGTTGGGATCATGATAGTTGAGGGAAGGAAGCATTGAAGAACTAGAGAAAAGGTGGAAGTTTCATTATCGCTATACTGCACTCTGACTGGCTCATGTCCTCCCTGTGACCCTTCTGTAAGGGGATGTCCCATTACTTACAGATGGGCTTTGGGTTCCCAATCTGTACTCCCCCTCATTTACAATGATATAATTTTTAGTTTTTTGATGCCTGACACCTGATGCCTTCAACACCTTGTGATCACACAGGCTGGTGTGCATCTTCCATGTGGGCTTTGTTGCTTCTGAGCTAGATGACCGCTTGTTTATCTTCAAGCCTTAAGACCCCAGATGCTATATCTTTTGATAATAGGGCACCATCAACTTTCTTCACCACATTTGTTCATGCACACCTTTGTCCTGAGTGATCATGTTGGGAAGGTGAGCATCATGGGATGCCAATTTTATAGGACAAAGTGTTCTTGCATTGAGGGAGTACTTGAGTGGAAGCCCAATGTCCATCTGCTGCCTTAATACTAGCCCTATAGATATACACACATTGATCTATTTCCCCATCATTGTACATAAAAATCTTTGCCTATGTACATGCCTGTATTTAAACGGCTATAAATACCCTATGCCTCCTAGCTCTTTCCTCTATTTACTGTACTTTACTCTTATCTCGGTTACATTACCCTTGATAAATCCCTACCAGGCCTCTCACACCCTCCTTGTCACTGCTTTTAGATCGCTTGCTGTTTTCTTGTCCCTGAGTTGGTCAACACCAGTGCCTTTCCCCTACCTCCCCTTCTCCCATGTCCCCCGAAACCTTCAGTCCCATTGCGTTCTCCTCCAAACTGTCCATCCAGCCTGTTTTATCTAGATAGACCTGCCAAAGTAATAATATGCACACACAAAAAAAGCAAAATGTATCAAGATGAAGCAGCAAAAGAAAGCAAATGATGACAACCAAAAAAGTCCAGAAAAAATATATAAATAAGTAAAAAATAAAAAATATAATAAAAAGAAAGACCTGTAAACAGTATAAGGTCTGTTTATTGACCTCTAGGAATGTCCTCCAGTCGAGTCTAATGGGGTATCATGCCCTGGCCCCAAAGTCTATCCTTGGTGATCCCTCAGTTCCTCCATGCTCTGCTCCCCCTGTTCCTCTGCTGCACACCATTAGTGATTTGCCTTGGTATGGTGGGTCAGACAGGGTCAAGGCACAATTTAAAGTCCCCTTTCTCCATGGAACATTTCCCTCATTTCTTAGTTTGAATCTATACTTTTCCAAAACACTATTTCCACCTCTTTTTAATGGTCAATTTAGCCTGCCATATTAGTTCATATCTTTACCCAATTACAATAGTTGAGATATTTGAGGTTGAAGAGATTTCCTCCTTTATTGTTGTATCTGTATCCAGCAAAAGGCACAGAGTATGTAGTCAGCATATTATAGGCATTCATTTCAAAGTGAAATTTGGTAAGGTACTGTTCTTGTGTGTTTTGCTAATATTCCTCACGAGACTCCATGTACAGATATTTAGAAAAAATTCAACGAGTACAGAGTGTTTTCTTCTTGGGGTGTTAGAACATTCTCTGAAGTCTGCTAAGTTATTCTTCCTAATGCCATTCAGAATAATGTCTCTAGCAGAAAAGGATTTTTAATTGGGGACATAGGAAGTTTTTCTTTGTCCCCATTTTCCTTTGACACTGCATTGATCTGCCTTAATATGTTTAAGAGCATTTCAATCACCATGGCAATTTAGTCAGAGGTCAGAATCATAAAACTTCAGAGGCCATCTAGTCCCACATCTTAGAACCTCCACCAGGTCCTATTCTAGCATCCGCTCAAGATAATGGTGGCTTTCCAGGAAGAGCAAAACTCAGAAATGTTCCCAAGGGGAAAGTCTTCCTTTGTATTCTCCATCAACAAGGAAGATCCCTTTGAGCACTGACCTTGCATAAGAGCATCACTGGTCCACTAAACCCTGTGGATAGTAGCAAGGGTCCACTGAAGAGTGACACAGGGCCATCCCCTAGCCTAGTTCTTTGGTGCTTTTCTTCTGGAGTGGTGTAGCAGCCGCCCTCCACCCCCCACCACCACCCCCCCTCAGGCTAGTGTTATCTGTCCATTTCTGATGGTCCTAGTAAATTTCACCCCTTTGACATGGTCTGTAAAAGAATCTGGTGTGTATTGGGCTTCTTGAAAGCCACATTTTAAAAGGAACGTTGCAATGATCTCACTCTTCCTTCCATGTGACAATATTCCATTTGAAGAACTAAGGCTATCATAGTTAAATTATTAGGATCACACCACTGATGCCTCTGACCCTCACTGACCTTCACTGACCCTCACTTTGCCTTACCCATGGTTCTTTCACTGCTTTCTACTGGTTTCAGTCAGAGGAAGCATAACTTGAATTGCCAAAATGGTACTTTCGTTCTTGCTCTGAAAAGCAATCATTAGATTTGGGACGAGAAACAGGAAAATTGATTTATGATATAGTTCTCTTTTTTTAATGATATATTTCTATTCCAAGTTAGTTATAGGTGCTCCGAATAAAGGCTGAATTAATGTTTATAGAGATTCTGCAAAAATCAGAAGCATCGTGGTGGTGCCATTGGTCGCTGTTGAGTACATTTGGACCCATGGAGACCTCAAGTGCACACAGTAGACCTGCAGTCCCCAGGCAGTTCAAGGCTGCAACTTTGGGAGGTAGAGCTCCAGGTTTTTGTCGAGGCAGCTCTCTGTGGGCTTGAACTGCCAGTCTTTAGGTTAGTGGTGTAGAGCTTAACCATTTGCAATATACAGAGAATTCAGAGTCATTGTAGGTGATCAAAAATAATCCTTTAATGAAAGGGTATGAAATGTTTACTTTAATCAAGAACATTTCGTTTAATCAAGAACTGAGACAAAAACAGCCCCAAGCCCCATGCCTCTTGGGTCTGCTCCAACTCGGCAATTCTATGGGACAGAAACCCGTAAGGTTTCCAAGGCTATAACTCTTTACCCACGCAGACTGCTACATTTTTCTCCAGCGAAGTGACCGGGGGCTCCAAAGGCATTGTTAGCAGCCAAATGCTTCAACCACTGCTTCACCAGTTCTCCTTGGGTGAGACGAGGCCTCAAAAAACCAGGAGACAACACTGCAGAGTTGCTTGAACCACAGATCTTGGAGTTAAGCGGGACTGGATTTAAATGCTGATTTTGCAAAGAATCCCGAGATGAAATAATACCTACCTCATGGGTATTCAATGAGAAAGTGTGTTCATTCCATTGTCTATGCATAAAGGGATTTTTTAAGTAAATATCAAAAATGATTTTTTAAAATTCTACTCTTTGCGAGGCACTAGAAATGCAGAGGGGAACAACACACACACACAATTCTCTGGAGAGAATTGACAGTCTAATGGTTAAATGTGAGGTGTTTGTCATAGTGTCAGGCACATGTTACGCACATGTTATTATTATTATTATCACTATTATTATGAGTGTGTATTTCTACAATTGCTTGCAATTTTGACATATCATACATTTGATAATAGGTGTGAGGCCTAGTTAACATTTTCCTGTATTGGCATTTCTAATTAAAGGATAGGGTCGTAAGGTAACAAGCAATTATAGTTAACAAAGGAAATACTGTATAATCAGAACTCTGCTTCAAGAATGTAGGATTTCGTCTCTGCTCCTCACCTGACTGTAATTCTGTCTTTAGCCACATGAAACGCTCGGCACAGTATCTGGCACAATGAATAACTATCAGTTGAAAAGAAGAATGCACGGATGAGTGAGGGTTGCACAAACTCTAAACACATCATCTGGCTGGTGTCTAGAGGAGGATTCTCTGCGGGTATGAATTTTACCCTGAGAGCAGCCATGTAATCAAAGCCCTAGGGTTTTCTTGTAAACTCAAGCACCTTCACTTGAGAAAAACAAAACAAATAGCCCTCCTAAAAACCCGGGGTGGGGGACTCTGAACCAGCCAGTTATTTTTAACATTGCAAGAATATGCTGGGGGAAGAAAGAGTGAAAAGACTGAATCTGCAAAAAACACTTCATGAAGATGAAGGATCCTAATAGGAGAGAGTTAGCTACTAAAATAAGTATGTAGCTCCTTTTCCAAGGACCCATACCTGCTACAGTTGTTTGTTGTTGCTGTTGCTGCTGCTGTTGATTGCTGCCATCCTGCCAGCTCTGACTCATGCCAACACATATGTCCAGCGGAGCAAGACACAGCCCAGGCATGTGCCATCCCCAACCTCGTCTTCATCCTCGAGCTCACTGTGTCTGGCATTCGGTCAAAGCACCTTGTCAAGGAGCTTCCTCGACTTTCCCAAACATGCTGTTCTTCTCCAGGAACTGATCTTTCCTGACAAATGGTCCAACGTTCCCGAGTAGGCATCTTGCCATCCTGGCTTCTAAGGAGCATTCTTGTTATATGAGGGAGTACCCTCCCTCACCCCCCACAAAAAATTGGAATTTTTTCAAAGCTATGATTTTTAAAAACTTTACAACACAACATTATCACCTTCAAAGTGCTCTCCATTACACTTAATACACATTGCATTTGTCAAATCTTTGACTCCATTCTTGGAAATATTTTTCAAATTCATCTGTTTGGATGGCTGACAGCACCACCCTCATTTTTTTTCTTCACCTCTTCTGCCTTGTCAAATCACTGTCCTTTCATACCTCTCTGCATTTGCAGGAACAAACACAAAGTTGCAAGAACTGAGGTCAGGGTGGCAAGAGAGGTAAGCTGGTACACGGAGAAGACTGTGCAAATGTGTTGTTGTGGTGGCAAAACCAACCCCCAGGGTGCCACAGATCAGGTCTTTTTTGGTGAACACTGTTATGCAATCTTTTCACAACCTCTAAAGAGAAAACTTGATTAACAATCTAACCTGGTGAAATAATCTCCAAATGCATTCTATAAGTTGATATTTTAGGTCTTTTGGGAAGTTGACAGATGTTCAAAATGAAGTTTATCATCAATCAACACTTCACCTTTTTTTGAAAGGAGAAAACCACTCACACTTGAGTTATTCTCATAGCGCTGACCTTGTAAGCTGTGTTGAACATCACAACAGTTCCTGTGGCATTTTTCCCTAATAAGATACAAAATCTCACAGCCCCATGCTGTTCTCTTAAACCGGCCATCACAGAAAATGAAGTTTTAGCAACACTGCCTTTCCAAAAAATTCACTATGATCAGAGAGAATCTTCCCAGGTGACACCACTGGGTGCTCTAAGTCAGATCTAGTTGCTTGATGCTTGCCTAGTGGGGGAAAAAATGCCTACTACAAAAATTCTGCACAGAGGAGCTTTTTACCATTTGGGGGGGAATCTTCCTCATACATACAAATCATATATATTTGCTTTGAAACAAAAACTAAAAAAAATTTTTACAAAATTTAATATTTCAGAATTATGAACTTGGAGTGATTTGGTTGAAACTTAGTAATCTCTATGGTTTTTCAAATTTTATAATCAGAATACTTTTATCTATTATTTTAGTCAGTTGGACTAGATGCATGAAGAAGTGAAAGTGGCATTGTAGGCCAGAGAATTATATGAAGACAAAATAACAAATGTTGAAAAGAGAGAGGAAACCAATAAGAACCGCATCAATAAATTAGACTGAAAAAATAGTTGGAAGCAGATTACTGATCATCTCGGATATCAAACTCATGAAATAGTCCTATGAGTAGTGATCTTACACAAGGCAATTATATGATCGCATTGCTGTGAATAGGCTATCCAAGTGGCAATTTGACAGGTAGAAGATATGACAGAGGGGAAAACTAGAAGCAAAATGCTGTCTATGCAGTCGGGTCTTCCAATTTCCAAACTTTTATGCTATAATTTATTGCAAATGTATATTTATACCATGACTCAAGACATGTACACACACGTGAATTTTTGCCTCCATACAGCTAGGTCAAAACTTCCATTAAAAGCTCCTATCTTCACCTTGTGTCATTTATTCTTATACTTTCTACAGCATTCTATCCAATTCTTTTCCATTCTATGTTACTATGTGTTTGTAATGCTGCGCTGGTCTTTTCCACATATTAGTATTTGGATGCTGTGAAGTCAGTTCCCACTCATAGTGACCCTGTGTACCACAGACTGAAACTTGGCAGGGTCCTGCACCAACTTCATGATCATTGTCATGTCTGAGTCCTTTGTTGCAGCCATTGCATCAACCTAACTCATTGAAGGCCTGCCACTTTTTTCCTGACTCTCTAATGTGCCCAACCTTTATCCAAGGATTGATCTTTCCTAGTAACAGGTACAGAAGATCTTCACTTCTCCCCAGTCTTTTAGCTACACATCTTCCAAGATCCTTTTGTTCAATACATTATATTCTTTGCCACCTCCACAGTTCAGATGCATCAATGCTTCTTTGGTCTTCCTCATTTATTGTTCAGCTTTTGCATGCATATGAGACCGATGAAAATATCGTGGCTTGGGTTGGGTGCACCTAAGTCTTCAAGATGATATATTTAGTGTGGTATGTCTTTAATAAGTTGCTTCCTGACTCACCACATGACACTGACACTATTTGGGGGAAATCCTCATTCTCTTTCCTACTCTCAATTGTACTCATTAGGAATAGACAGCTTCAGCAATGGGTTAAGCTTGTGAATTCAAAGGAAAGTCATGGAGAAGAAGCTTTTGCAGAAACAAAGAGGAAAGTTCCTGATTTCATATGATGAAATATTTTGAGAGGATCTTGCTCCCTGGCCTCCCTTTCTTACAATGCTCCTCCCATCTACATATCAATTCCCAGATAGCCAGTAAATTAAGATAGAATTGGGCCTGGTCTTTATCCTCTGCCAACCTCTTCAACTCCCAAAGGCCAACAGAAAATGAGAAAGGAGACTGAACCAGATCAACCTCTCCTCCAGACATAAGTCCTTCTAAACTAGTTCCTAATATGTAAACTTGGAGTAGAAGCCCAAGTCGCCAGAAAAATGTGGTAAATAATAAGCTGTTGTTGATTTAACTTTTTCTTCAACACAAATTCATAGGCAATGGCTTTGGATGGAAGCCCTGTCTGGGCTTATCTAGACCAGTAGCTATGAGGATAACAAATAGAAGATAGGTTCATTAAACATATTGGGAAAGAATCAGGTATATTTGGAGCTCAACTGGATTGGGGAAGCAGAAATGTTTGTGAGAGAGTAGGAAAAAATGAGAGAATAGGTTCAAAATATTCCATTGGATTTAAAACTAGGTATATTCTGACATCATTAAAAAGATATACGATGCAAGAACATGTTTTATGGAGAAAATAAAGAGTCTGCTTGGGCATAGCTCTCAATCAGAGAACATTCAAAGCAAAAGTCAGTAGAATTTATATTCCTCATCCTCAGAGGTTCCTTGTTTCTTATGAAAGAAGGCAGATGATACAAGTAACTCAAGTGAAAAAATGTATCACTTGCTACAAAATTAGCCAAGGCATGCCTCATGTAGCATAGCAGATGCAAAGAGCCACAGATCGAATTAACTATCTTATGTTATCATAACAAAGTCCTCAACCTCTGCGAGATAGGAAGATCACTACTATTTTCCTACTCAAAATATGCCTCCTGCAGCCATTCATCAACGGCTTCCTCCACTCAGCTACGAACCGAAAAGTCAGCGGTTTGAAGCTACCAGTTGCACTTCAGGAGAAAGAGGAGACTGTCCACACAGGTAAAAATCTGCAGTGTAGGGAACACACCGAGGCAGTTTTATTCTGTCCTATAAAGTTGCTAAAGGACCCTTGAGAGCATAGTAGGTTGCTAACAAGTTTGGCTGCTAACAACAAGGCCAGCAGTTCAACAGCACCAGGTGCTAAAAGAGAGAGAGAGATCTTTCTACTCCCCTCGACAGTTACAAGCTGGGGACCTGGAGGAGTAATTCTCTCCTATCCTCCAGGGTACACCATACGTCAGAATTGACTTGATGGCAGTGGGTGTTTGTTTGTTTTTTCACTAGCGTTGCTATGAACAAGAATTCACTCAATGAGGGTGTATGATACTTTGAGGAGGCCTGGTGGTGCACCGATTAAGCACTCGGCTGCTGACAGGTTAGCGAACCAATCTCTGGAGCTACTCTGGCTGAGAAAAATCTCACCATCTGTTTCTGCAAAGATTATAGCCACGGAAACTCTACAGGACAGTTAGTTTGAGTAGGACAGACTGACAGGGGTGCTATGCACCAAATCATTTGAAGGACAATGAGTTGGATCCATACTTTGCAAATGAAAGCCCAAAGTGTAATAGTTTAAAAGCTCCAGAACCCAAAGCACCTACCTTTATTCCAGCACTTGTCCTACCTTGGAGCCCTGGCTTATGATGAAGTGATCTTGTAAATCACCTTCATGAGAAGAGAGGGGAAGCTCCTCTTACAAAAGGTCAAGTATCAAAAGCCTCCCCTGAAAGGCATTGAGGTGGTCCAGAAGCCCTAAGTCAATGACATACCTCATTCCTATTGTAATCTTCAATAAAAGTATTAAAAATCTGATTGAGTCTCAGTGGTGTAGTGATTGAGTGCGGGACTGCGGCCCACAGGCTTGGCAGTTCAAATCCAGCAGGAGCTCTCAAGAGCAGTGCTGGGTAGCTCCCATGACCACCAGAGGGCAGTGATGGGCAAAAATTAAAAATATTTAAAAATATTAAAAATACAGGCCATTATGGATTAGATAGTGTACCCCCCCAAAAAATTTTTTTCTTTTTCTTTTAAATCCTAACCGTTATACATGTGTGACTATAATGGCATTTGGAAACAGGTTTTCTTCTTAATGTAATTGTGACAATAGTTTATGTCTCCAATGAACACCTTTTGAGATATCAAACAAACAAAATGAACAAGCAACCAAGCAGAGATGGAGGGAGTTGGATACCAGGTCTCAGAAGATCTCCAAGGATCCAAAATACAGACACGGAGAAGAGACAAAGACCTGACCCAGAGCCGCCATCAAGAGAAAGCACTTCCCCCTGAAAGCCAGCGTCCAGAATCCAGACGTCTAGTGTCTTAAATGGTAAAAGTAAAAAAAAAAAAAAAGATGCTGTTAAAATCAAGTCACCCCCTTGTGAAATTTCTCTTATCGTGGTGTAGATAACTGAAACAGAGGCCAATAGGAAGGCTTCCAAAAGCTGTGACTATCTGTTATAAGATACAACCTCAGTGTACTCCATCTTAAGACTATAATCAGGGGGAAAAAAACACATTTCAGGAATAGAATGGCAAGAAAGTATTTAAAGTGGTTTCTACTTGGAACATATTTTGCTTTCAATCATGTTTGAAGAATGCTCACTGAAAGTTCATGTATGGTTTCACTTGAGTAAAGTTAATACATATGAATTATATTTGAATCAATGATAATGTAACACTTTGGACATGACACAGTTGAGCCAGTCTCCTTGACAGAGTAAGACAATGGAGAAGGAAGAACTTTGGGTTCAGAAGAATCGGGGTTTTCATCCTGGCTTCATGAACTAACGAGTTGAGTCACTGCAGCTAGACAAGTTATTACAGAATCTCTCTCACCTCAGTTTCATCATCTGGTAAATAAAGATAGCCATGCATACCTTGTATAATTAATGTAAGGATTAAGAGGGGGGAAAATACACAGAGAACTTTGCCCAATGCCTCAGATAGCTGGAGCTCAATGAATATTAGTTAATGGTGAAAGGGAAGGGAAAAGTAATTCTAGAAATCAGTTTTAGAAAGACCCACTAATCATTGAGCCATGATTATAAATTGATTCTGGAGTCTTCCAACTTTTAATACACACAATATATAAATTCAATATACAAATTTTTATCCTCACATTTGTATTTTGGGTGATCCAGAAAGGTACCTTCTCTTCCTTGCTTCATATTTTTCAAACCACTGAATAATAACACGTATCTCTGACCTTTCCAGGAATATAATGAATATTTGCTTTTAAAAGATCAGTCATGGTTGGAAGTTTCCTACATCAGAAAACAGTTCAGCTCTTGTCTTAAGATAAAAATCATACATATAATCACACACACATACACACACACACCTAACCATCTCGGTCAAACAGCCTTTTCAGTCCAGTTTTCAGATAGGAGATTTGTCATCTTTCTAGGAAGCCTATCAAGTTATTTAGTAGCCCACACTTTGGGCAAGTTCTTCCTTAAAAATAGAATGTCTGTGTTTCATGTGTATTTCCTCCTGTTCTGACCTCAGCCGTGTTAGAGTACAGTGGGTCACCACCCTCTTAATAATGCCTCTTTAAATATTGGAGGATTTATCCAGCTTCCTCTCACCCTTCTCCAGAACAAATCATCCTGGTGCTTGTAGCCTTTGCAGAGCAAGCTGGAATGCCCTGATTCTATTAAAGGGCTTGGCATCCCATGGACCTGAATAAAATACGCTGGACAAACTGGCTAACCAGTTGACTTTTGCCATAGATCTTATTTCCCAAACTTCTAAACATGCCTGTAGCTTTCCTGTCCAAGTTCAAATATAGTATAACACATCACAAGTGTTGAGAAGCAGGAAGTCCCTCACTGAATCTGGCGCTTCAGTCCTGAGTGGAAAAATACCACTTGTTTCCTTGGCAATCTATCCCTGGTAACTGGGGAAAAAATGGAGAGCTAAGGGTTAAAGCAGCTGGGGAAGTGTCACTATTCCCCACCAGTTTTCAGAGGTTTGGCAGTAACTTCCACTAAAGATAGAATGACTGGACAAGTAACATTCCTGGTTGTATTCAGGAGGAAGTAAGAGAAACGGGTCTCATGGCCTGATAAGGAAGGGCTCCTTCCACTCCACAATACGTTTCTCATCAAGAGGTGTCCTGCGTGGGAGAAAGGAAAGGGCATCACAGGGGAAAGTGACTTCTGCCTTGAGACTTGGCTAGGATGAAAGATGGAAGGCAGAAGACCTTTCCGATGTGCTAAGAGCCAAAAGAGTACCTTTTAGTGTTTGTTTTGATTATATTTTCCTGTAACCCAGCAACTTGGCCCAGATGCCAGGAGACCAAAGAGAACTCTGCTGACGACTAGGGTATGGAAAGAAAAAGAATTCCTTTTGTTTTCTGACTTTTATGGTTCTTCTCAAGGTGAGTGAAAAGGGCTGGTCAGGACCCTTGGACACTGTTTAAAGCCCTCACTCATTTTTCTAACAATAGTCAGGATGAGTTATAGTACCACATGATCTCATTGGTGGTTTCCTCTTTTTTTTATTTTTGAAGACAAGATACAAGTGGGAACTGTGAATCTGGTGCCACACTTACACGCATCTTTTAAAGTAACCAGATGAATTTTCCAGCTAGTCCCCTCCCCTCATGAAGCGTGCCTGTCTGAATCACTGAGCTTTCTCGCCCATACTTAAACTTTACGTGGTCAAGGATTCCATGTTGCTCAGCATCTCTTAACTTCTATTCACCAATCTTCTTCTCTCAAGTGAAAAAGGAAAGTATTGCCATACCTTCGAGGCATGAGGTTCATTAGACCTACTATAAAATCACACTCAATGTTTCCAGACAGGAGCTTTCTATGATGTTCAACAGATAAGAAGAATAAGAGCATAAACTAACTCCTTCTTACTGATCTTTACAGCCAGGAAAGAGCTTTACAACCAGTGGGTCTACTTTCATCCAAAGACCCTTTTAGCATATTTATTTTCTCTTGCTGTTATTTAGCTTCATGGAAATGGGGAAATGTGTGTATATTTAGTCATTCGCTTTGCTTTTACCTATGACATCTCTGGTATTTGAAGATTTTTATTAATGCAAGTGCATACCTCTTTTTTTTTCCAAGATTAATTCAATTTTTTTTTTTTACTGAGTGCCTATTTTTTCCCCAATGATTTTACTGGGGGCTCTTATAGCTCTTGTAACATTCAATATATCATCTGTATCAAGCATGTTACACATGCTGCCATATTCATTTCCAAAAATTTTCTACTTGAGTCCCTGGTATAAGCTTCTCTTTTCCCCTTTCCTCCTAATTCTTCTTCTTCTTTTTTTTATTCCAGTTCCCCATACTTCCCCTCCTCCCCTCCCCCATGAACCCTTAAAAATTTGTTTTCTGGGTTTTTTTTGTTTTGGGGGGCATCACTGCCCTCTGGTGGGAGTAGAAGGCCCAGCCTTGCTCCTGGAGAGCTGCTGCTGGATTGGAACCGCCAACCCAGTGAGCCGCAGTCCCACACTCAACCACTACACCACTGGGACTCAGCCCGAACCCTTAATAATTTTATTGTGTGTGTGTGTGTGTGTGTGTGTGTGTGTGTGTGTTTGGCATCACAGCCCTCTGGTGGTTGTGGGAGCTTCCCAGTGCTGCTCCAGAGAGCAGCCACTGGATTTAAACCACCAAGCTCATGGACCACAGTCGTGTTCTCAACCACTTACGCAACTGGGGCTCAGCCTACAAATTGTTATTACCTTTTCATATCATACATTGTCCAATGTGTCCCTTCACTCACTGCCCTGTTGTCCTCACCCCAGAGAGGAGCTCATATGTAGATCCCTGAAATTAGTTCCCCTTTTCTACTCCACCATCCCTCCACCCTCCCAGTATCACCACTCCCTACAATAGTCCTGAGGGATCATCTATCTTAAATTTCCCATGTTTCCGACTCCAGTGTACATCCCCTGGTCTAGCTGGATTTGTCTGGTAGAACAGGAATCATTATAGTGGGTGAGAGCTAGAGAAAAGTTACATATTTCATTGTTGCTACACTGTACCTTAACTGGCTCATCTCCTCGCTGCAACCCCACTGTGAGAGGATGTCGCTTCACTTATTGATGGACTTTGGATCCCCAACTGCACTCCCCCCCATTTACTTTTCCTCCATTTTTAATGATACAATTTTCAGTTCTTCTATGCTTGATACTAGATCCCTTTGGCACCTCATAGTCGCACAGGCTGGTGTGCTTCTTCCACTTGGTGCTTCTAAGCTGGATGGCCGCTTGTTTACTTTCAAGCCTTTAGGACCACAGATGCTGTATCTTTTGATAGTCAGGCACCATCAGCTTTCTTCACCACATTTTTATATGCATATTTGTCATCAGCGATCATATCAGGAAAGTGAGCATATAATGTTATGATTAGTAGTTCTTGAAACCTGATAATTGATCCCTTTGACATCTCATGGTTCCACAAGCTGGTGTGCTTCCTCCATGTGGGCTTTGTTGCTTCTTAGCTGGATGGCCGTTTATTTGTTTTCAACCCTTCAAGACCCCAGACGGTATATCTTTTGATAGCTGTGCACCATCAACCATCAGCTTTCTTCACCACATTTGCTTATGCTCACATTTATTTTCAGTGATCGTATCAGGGAGGTGCACATCATGGAATGCCAATTTAATAGAACAAAATATTTTAGCACTGAGGAAGTACTTGAGTGGAGGTCCATTGTCCATCTGCTATCCTAATACTAACCCTATAAGTATATGCATGATGATCTATTTCCCCATCATCACATATAAATATATGAACCTATGTACATGTCTGTATTTAAGCCTCTATAAATGGCCCTTACTCCCCAGTTCTTTCCTCTATTTCCTTATACCTCCCCCTGTCCCACCATCATGCTCAACCTCCATTTGGACTTCAATATTTTCTCTCTGTTACATTAGTCTTGATCAATCTCTATCTGACCTCTCATACCCACCCTGACTTTGAAACACTTGTTATTCCCTTACCCTGGTCAACACCACCTCCTTTCCCCCCTCCTCCCCTTCCCCCATGTCCACCCCGGAACCATCAGTCCCATAGTTTTTGCCTGCAGACTATTCATCCAGCCTACTTTATCTAGACAGACCTACAGAGAAAACAAAATGTACCCAAAAAAAGGCACCCTAAAATGAAGCAACCAAAGAAAATAGAACAAAAAAAGCCCAATGTCGAATATATATATATATATATATATATGTATGTAAAAATATAAAAATAAGAACAATATAAAAACCTGTAAATAGTTTAAGGTCTGTTTGTTGACCTCCAGGAGTATCCCCTGGTTGAGTCAAATGGGGTGCCACATCCTGGCTCCAAAGTTTATCCTTGGCACTCCATCTGGAGTTCCATGCTCTGTTGCACACCCTGAGTTTTTTGCCATGGTGTGGTTGGGTCAGGCAGGGTATAATCCTGATCCTGTTTCTCCATTGGTGACCCCGAAAGGCTGTGGTGACTGTGTTTCATATTGAGGCTGGCCATATGATCCTCTGTGTGCATCAGCTATTCTGAGTGGGAATATATTCCTGAAGGCTCAGTAGGCCAGGATATACTCTGTTCTATCTTCCTCCCCCTTCATTTTTTCTCATGTAATTCTGGTCAGGCATATCTCCGCTGAGGAAAAGAAGGGCCAAACTTAAATCTGGTGTTCCCGCATGTGAATGCAGCATGACACAATGGAGCGGAGAACCAGTGGAGAGGTCTGAGAGCACAAACCTAATCCCAACTACAGGGGCAACTGCTTCTATCCCAGGGGAGTTTGCCTTGGAGGTCAGCAGTGAAGCTGCAGCTTGGGGAGTGAGATATAGTGACCAGAGCACATAATTCAAATTTCTATGAGCCTTTCTCGCTGAGGCCCAGTGGCGTAGTGGTTGTGTGCGGGACTGCGGCCGACTGGGAGGGAGGTTCAATTCCCGCTCACAGGATCAAAGGTTGGGCCTCCTACTCCCACCACCAGGGCAGTGATGCCTAAAAAAAAAAAAGAAAGAAAGAACCTTTCTCATGTATCTTTTTCACTAAGGTGTCATAGTCCCCATTTATCTTATAACTCTGAATTGCAATACTTCATTAGTTTCTAGTTAATCTGGAAATGCCTAGAATTTTTTCATATTGCATTGTTTTAAATAGAAAATTTACAAGAAAGTTTTGTTTGACAAGCTAATTTGGTAAACAAGATTTTCTAGTGAATCAAATATCTTTCATAAACTCCATATCTGAAAAATGTGAATCATGTGTGGCAATAAAGCTACATCCAAAAGGACTTAAATGCCTTAATGATTTGGGTGGTATTTTAGAGTTTCACACATTGCTTCAAACAATGGAGTGCAGACAACACCAATTTTCAAGAGACCCTCGTGCAATTTCACATTGGTTGCTTAAGATTAGCCCTAATGGGAGTATTTCCACCAGGAAAATTACCAAAAATTATAAGAAAGCAATATGCAAAACATTTACCAGCATCCTAATCAGATATCATGATAAATACAATTATTAATCAACCATAATATTCTAATTACTCAAACCAAACTAAGCTCACTGCCATCAAGTGGATTGAGACTCAGACCTTGGGCAACTGAAGACTGACTGCAAGCTTCATTCATACAAGAAGTGGCAAAAGAATGGTCAAATTGGAATAATCTCTGGCAATCATTTTCTAAAGCTTGGGGGTGGGAGGACATTTCCTCATTAAGTTAAACGTAAGGAATACAATAAAATATATTGAAGTGACAGGACATTTTTCATCCTATTAAAATGCTAACAGAGATTTACTATGTAATGAGCACTTGAAAATCAATAAAAAAAATAAATGGAACGTAATAGAAATTTTGGTAGTAACTATATCAAGAAATAGTTGCTAATGCTGAAAGAAAAATCTAATACAATTTAAATAATGATATAATAAAATGCTACTAAAATTCGGTGGTATCACAAGGTTGGCCAGGCTTCATTTCTTAATAAAACATCTATTTCTGGTGAATGGAGAAGGAAACATTTATTTATACTCTTAATGAGATTTACTTTTATGCAAACAAAATAAAGAATAAGAAATAAGCCTAATGTTCATTAGAAAACTTTAACACCAGCTTATTTATGCCTGAACATAGTCAGTTCAACACCCCAATTTCTTTTTATAAAAGTTCACATAATGGAAACCCTCATTATTTTTTTTTAAATCTCATTCATTCATTCATTAAATTGTGTTGTTCTTGTTACTAAGGAGAGTAACAAGCAGAGCCTACTTGTTACTACCACAGAGCCTAAGGTTCATGAATCCTATTCTTCATACCTTATACACTTTCCCTTTACAATACTTCCAGTGAATTGGATTTTTGTCCCATTTTACCCTGATCTGCCAGGATCTCTTACTTGTCGCTGCAGAAGTCTCCAAACATGCACATGGCAGCGAAGTAAAATCTGTTCAAACAGATCTGGTTGTCATTGCTATATCCCACCCTGCTCCTTCCTCCTCCTCCCCAGACACGTGACACCACTTCAATTTCAACTCATAGCCACCCAATACGCCGCAGTCCACCAATTAGAGGTTGACACGGCTGGCCTCGATTTCTGCTTTCCTTCTTCTCCACCTCTGGCTGCGGCCTGACCTCCTTCCATCAGCGCTCTGGGGCCTGTGCACAGTTGTTCTCTCTGGCTTCCCACCTACTACCACCTTCATTCCCTGCTTAACACTTTAAGTATTATGATTCCATCTTTCAAATCACAATTCATTTTACTCACTCAAAACCTGCTCAAGAAAATCCTGAGAACTTCTCATACTTGCTAATCAGCAGCCATCCTGTCTCACTCCTCCTCAAAGGAAACAGAATGAGCATCTCTGTATGCTCTGTGTGCTCGTGAACTTTCCCTTGGGAGTCTTCCTAGCCCACCTTTGGGGGAACTACAGAGGGTCCCTCCCTCTAGGTGTAAGTAGGAAACTCAGCAGGCAGAGCTCTGGCTCTTGTCCAGGCTTTACTCATCGCTGGGCCTTAGCACCCCAGGTGATCCTATCTTCCTTACCATGTATCATACCTCTCATTGAACAATTTTTGTGTGAAGTTATTTCTCTTTCTGGACCACTACATTTCATTCTACCTGACTAGCTAGATGCTGAAAGTTAATGATATTGTTGGAAACTGATTACAGTTGAAGGTCCATTATCTAACACAGCACAGCAGAGCACAGCACAGGCACTTAATACATATTTACAAGTAAATAAGGTAATCGGATCTTCCTTTTTGTTACTGTTAGTGTCCTTCCTTTCCTCCTTCCTCTTTGTTAATAATCCCTGAAGAAGCCACTGAAGCTTGTCAAGAAGTCCTCAAAATGGCACCAGGAATTCAAATAAATTGAAGTTCTCTAAAGCAGTGAGAACCATTATTTTCTTTTTTCTTTCTTTTTTTTTTTTAGGCATCACTGCCTTTATGGTGGGAGGAGGAGGTCCAGCCTTGGCTCCTGTGAGCAGGAATTGAACCTCCATCCTAGTGGGCTGCAGTCCTGCGCACAAGCACTACGCCACCGGGGCTCATCCCTGAGAACCATTATTTTCATAGGAGATCACCCATGGTCTTGTGTTTTTCCCCCAGACTTTTCCAACACATACATTAGCATTATTCAAAGTTTTAAAATATATACATCTATTTTTCTTGTAGTTTTTACCAACATTTTAAATATGCAAGTAATAGTGAGATATTTGGGAAAATAATGAGTCAACAAATGCTTAATTCTTGTTGGCAAATAACAATAAAGCACTTCATAACTAACAATAAAGGAGGGAAACACCCCTCCAAAAAAAGACTAAGTCAAAGTCATGAATGAGCTAAGAAAGACAAAGTTTCTAAAAAATGGAGGTTTGTAGCTGTATGTTAGATTGAAGATGGGTTTGTAAAAGACTAGAATACAAGTCTCCATTATGGAAGGTTTAAAAGAAATATCAGCCTTTCTTATTTTGGAAATGCAGAAAGGAAAAGCTCTTGCTTCCAATCTTCAGCAAAAAACTAAAAGAAGTAGATACTTCCATGACTATAAACTTTAAATGGATATTTTATAATTTTCTAAATAATTTCTCATGTTAGAAATAAAACAATATTCAACTAAGATAGATGTAAAAGCTATAAGGTAATTAACGTATATTGTTTGGGAAGAGAAGAGAAGTTTATCTCTGTTTAACCTAGAGAATTGCATCTGCTCTATGTTCACATCCCTGTGCATCTTGTGATGACCTGTATGTTTGTTTGTGTGTTTGGAGGGTTGGATTATCTATTCAAGAAAGTCAGGAAGGGCAATTTTAAGGAGACAACGACTGTACTAATGGTTTCTGGGGGGCATAGACAGGGAGGGGGGAGGTGATTGGAAAGCCTACAATGATGGATGCAGGGAAATAATGTGTTCTAAAGTTGATGATAAGAGTATTGCTTTTCTGGTCATGTTTGATCTATCAAATTGTATTTGAGAGGAATTACTAAGAGATGAATGATGGGTAAACATAATAGCGGGGTAAGACAGGAAAAAATGAGGGAAGAAGAAAAAATACATATATAAACATATATATTTGGGGTTGTATAGGTATATATATGCAAATACAACAAGGAATTAGAAGGAGTTTGGTCCTCTACTTAAATCTGACCTCAATACATGAATGGTTTGTTCTAATAAACTGGCGTTCTGTAATGCTCACCTTTCCAACAATGGTCACTGAAGACAAAATGGGTGCATCAGCAAATGCAGTGAACAAAGCTGATGGTTCCCCGCTACCAAAAGTTATAGAGTCTGAGGTCTTAGAGGGTTGTAGTTAAACATGTGGCCCTCCAGCAGGGAAGCAACACACAGCTAGTGTGATCATGAGGTGTCCATGGCAAGAGGTATCAGACCTTCAAAAACAAGCAACCAAATCCATTTGAAGGGGCACGGATGTAGTAGAGACCCCAAACCTACCTATAAGATAATTGTACAGTTGTCTCAGAAGGGTCACATGAATAAATGTATGATAATTCTTCCCTCACTATTATGGTTTGTTTTGCTTCATTAAGTATGTTAGATTTGTGTATATTCATTTCTATATTTAAGATCAATTGTTACATGAAAGTCAAGATAGGTCAAGATAAGAGCAATGGTCTCCTGAGGATACAGGAAGAGAGACAGGGAAGGGGGAGCTGATAGTATTTATGATTGCATAACTCCACTTACTGGGATTGAATAATAGAATTGTATGTGAATGGATATATTGGATTGTGTAAGATATGGGAGGAAACTCTTATAGAAAGAAAAAGAAAAAGATTTCCTGGGAAGTATGATGAAGAGGGAGGGGAAATGGGGGAGCTGATATCAAGGAGATCAAGAAAAATAAAATGTTTTGAATTGATTAATGTAGCAATTGTACAACTGCTTGATATGACCGACCTATGGAATTTTAGGATATCTATGAGTCCCCAATCAATAGATTTGAAGAAGGAGAAGGAAGGAGAGGAGGAGGAAGAGAGAGAGATTCCATATCTTGAGCCAAGCGTATTTGCCATTTCCTCTCAATTTTCTAAAACAATCTTTAACTCACAGCCATTGAATTTGCTTTGAATAATAACAGCCATACACATAGGTCTTCCAAGACTAGAAATCTTTAGAGGACAGTGTCATTTTTCTCCTGAGGGAGAGCTGACTGGTGCGTTTGACCCTCCTGCCCTGCAGTTAGCAGCTAAGTTCCTAAACCATGGTACCCCCGGAGCTCCTTAAAAATAGCATATAGTTCAAGGAGCCCTGGTGGCATCATGGTTACAAGTTGGGCTGTGATCTACCTGGTCAGCAGTGCAAAACCACCAGCAGCTCCAAGGAAAAAATAACATATAGGTGAAAGAGAATGTTCAAGGTAGAGAGAAAAGTATGTGACCAGCAAGAGAATTCCGATTTGTTTCCATTCCTTCATCCAAATTTTGATGGCGATGCTGAGTACCTAAAGAAAATTGGAATGTTCATATAAATGTAGTCACAGTAATTGGTGTAGGAAGAAAAATATAAAAGAAAGATATTATGTTAACATGAAAGTACTTCCTCAATGAATTGAGAAATATGAGTTGACAGGCACTATTAGAAGATTAAAAATAGTCAAAATCAAGTCGTTCGTCTGATAAGCAAGCGAGAGTACATTTCTTGCACATTTATAGTTAGTTGTACCTGAGTGAAAGAGAC
The DNA here is from genome assembly GCA_004026705.1 of Nesogale talazaci. Classification (NCBI taxonomy): domain Eukaryota; kingdom Metazoa; phylum Chordata; class Mammalia; order Afrosoricida; family Tenrecidae; genus Nesogale; species Nesogale talazaci. The sequence goes on along the minus strand of PVJH01002627.1, from coordinate 42,385 downwards.
ACCAGAATTCTTGGTCAACCTTCCCTAATGTAGAACTAGCTTGATACATCATTCAAAGTATGTGTTAGATGTTTGCTTTGATTGAGAACAAAGAAAAGTGCCCTCTCCAAATCACAAATACCCTAATCTCAAAAAATTCATAATCAAGGCGGGGGAGAAACAAAATATACAAGGAAAATCATGTAAGAGGGTACTAACATGAATGGGAAGTGAACGTGTGTGTGTGTATGTGTGTGTATGTGTGTGTATGTGTATGTGTGTGTGTATATGTGTGTGTGTTGACTGTGATAGAGGGGGGAGGTAGAGCATCTACAATAACATAGTAAGGATCTTGGTAAAGAGAAGTTTCTCTGTGATGCAAATATCTTCCAGGGAGAGAGAGAAAGTGCACACGATCAAGTAAGAACGTGGAGGTAGATAGATATGAGTAAAATAGTGCTCTGAATGAAAAGAAGAATAAAGATAAGATGTTATAGTCCGAAAACATCCAAGATGCTTTGTATTCTACTTAGCATAAATTGGAATGCCATAACATAGTTGATCCATAGCACGATTCATACCACAGCATAGTTGATCTAAGTTAATATTTTATAGGACTTCTCGATTCAGAATGAACTGCAAGGGGTCAAATATTAAAGCAAAGAGATTCTTTAAGAAGTCTATTAAAGCAATGTAATCAAGGGATGATGGTGCATTGACCCAGACTGGAAATAATAGAAGAAAGTAGTAGCAGCTAAGTTAGGAATGTATTTTGAAGTGGAGAAAGGGGATGTAATGGTGAAGGGTATTGAATGTGAGACAGGAAGCAGTTAAGGATGACACCCAGAGATTTTGAAACCAGAACCTCCTGTCTGCTGTAGCTCAACAAGCAGCCCTCTAGCAGGAAGCAGCAAAGTCCACTTGAAAAAAGCACACCAGCTTGTGTGATTGTGAGGTGGCGATGGAAAGAGGTCTCAGAAGTTCAAAAACCATGCAACCAAACTGATACGAAGAGGAGAGGATGTAGTAGAGTCTCAAATCCCATGAGCAAGATGTTTGGACAGTCCTTCTCAGAAGGGCCACATGGAAAGGATGATAAATCCAGGGTGTCATATGGCATTGATGAATCACATAGTTTAGTCTAGTCTTTGAAGATTCCTCTCTTTCCTATTAAAGTCTTTCTGTGTTATAATTCATTAATCCCGTTCTATTTACATTTGTCCATTTGTGTATTTAAGATCGCTCGGTACATGATAATCAGTAAGGATGACCCCTCAGATAGAGTGACAGGAGTAATGATTCCCTGAGAATACAGGAAGTTGGGGCAGGGAGAGACGTTGATAGTATTGCTGCGTATATAACCCTACCTGATGGAATTGAGCTACAGGACTGTATGGGAATGGGTATATTGGAATGAGTAAGATACGTCAATAAAAAATATTATTTAAGAACAAAACCACCTGCTCTTGAACCATCCTCACAGTTATTCCTATTTTGAGCCCATTGTTACAGTCAATGCGTTACTCCTTGTCATTAAGGATGGTCACTTTCAACGACCCTCCACTTTATCAAACATTATGTCCTTTTCCAGGGATGGCTCCACATGATAACATATCCAGAGTATGTGAGACAAAGCCAAGAAAACATCAATTCTTCTTTATCCTTCTTTAAAAATTATTAGGCATACATGTGAAGCAAAGGAAATATCATGATGTAAATCAGGTGCATTGCTCTTGAACATTTTAAGAGGTCATTCATAGCAGCATTTCCCACTGCAATGTGTCATTTGATTTCTTGATTACGGTTTCCATGAGCATTGATTATATGGATAAAATCCATATGCATACAAGGAACACCAATTAATATGACTATTTAGTTTTAAAACTAAATTGAAGGTTTTTACTGATTTTTGCAGTCTGAAGTTGATCACACATGCAACCAAGATGAATTAATAATTAATGGCAACTGGAATGCAAAAGTTACAAATAAAAAAATAGAAGGAATTGTAGTTGGAAAACATGTCTTGGTTATAGTAACAATGTCAGAAATCACATTATAGAACTCTGAAAGACCAAAAGCTTATTTATTGAAAATACCTTTTGTTGAAAGTACATAAACAGTGACTATACACATGGACCTCTACAGATGGAATAGACTGGAATCAAATTTAGTGTATCCATGGAAAGAAACAATGGAGAAGCTCCAAACATCAGTCAGAACAAATCCAGAGGTTGATGGCAAAACATACCATCAATTGCTCACATGAAAATTTAAGTTGGACCTGAAGGTAATTAAAACAAATCCATGACAGTCAAAACATGACCTTTGCTATATCCCACTAGAATGTAGAAGCCATCTCAAGTATGGATTTGACATATTAAATACTAATGATCAAAACCCAGATGAGTTGTGGTATGACATGAAGGACACATGAAGAAAGCAAAAGGTTATTTATTTATTTATTTAGCAATAGTAATCGATTTATTAAAATAACTGATTTAAATACTTGCAATGGTGACTCCAACCTTTAATACTGAAGGAAGTGATCTGTTTCACAAAAATTTAGAACACGTCACGTATTTGCCTGTCATTTAAAAAGACAGGAAAGAAAGAAAAGGTCAAAATGGTTGTCAGCAGAGACTTTGAAACTTGTTTTTGAAAAGAAAGTAGCAAAAAAGGAAGGAAGAACTGATGAAATAAGAACTGAACAGAAGATTTCACAGAGATGCTTAAGAATACAAAGCAAAGTATTAGAATGAAATGAGCGCAGAGCTGACTGCGGGCAGTGGAAAGCAAGGACTTCGTTGGCGCTTCCAGCACATACAAGTTGAGATGTTGGGTGGCCATTTGGCCATGGAGTTCTAGAATTTAGGGGAGTCATGTATTTAAAATGTGACCAGATAAATAGTCCAAAATGCCAATGAAAGATGAGCCTCTCTACTCTGGAAAAATGTATAGTTTTGGAAACCCAGAAGAACAGTTCTACTGTCTGATAGGGTCGCTACGAAGCCGAATTGACTTGGTAGCTCTGAGCTCTTGGGGTTTTGTTTGTTTATTTGTTTAGAGTTGAAATTATATAGAAACAGAAGTTACAAAGAAAGTAGTGCAGGGACTGAGCATAAATTTTTCCCATAGGTGGACGTAGGACTAGGAGGGGAGCACATGTATGACAGGAGACTGACAGGATATGTCCTGTAAGACAGGAGAACAAGGGGGGAGAGCAGAGGCTCAAAGGTCAAGTGAAGAGAGTGTTTCTGAAGGAGGGTGTGATCTGCTGCTACAAAAGACCAGATCATGGACACAGTACAAATAAGAGTTGCAAACACAGGCAATCCAGGACAGACAATCCCCCCACCCCCAGGACCAATAATGAGAACAACTGGACCAGGAGGAGAAGGGGGGACAATCACAACAATCTACATATAACTCCCTCCCTGGGGGACAGACAACAAAAGAGTGGGTAAAAGGAGCCAGCAGTCAGTGTAAGAGATTTTTTTTAAAGTATAAATTAGCAAGGATTGGGCTGAGCCCCGGTGGCGTAGTGGTTTTGCGCGGGACTGCGGCCCACTGGGACGGAGGTTCAATTCCAGCAGTGGGGCTGGGCCTCCTACTCCCACCACTGAGAGCAGTGATGCCCCCCCCCAAAAAAAATAAATTAGCAAGGATTCATGAGATAGGTGGGGAAAAATGAGGAGCTGATACTGAGAGCTCAAGTAGAAAGAAAATGTTTTGAAAAAGATGATGGCAACATGCATAAATGTGCTTGACACAATGGATGGAGAGATGAAGGATGGATGTGGTAAGAGCGATAAGACACCCAGTAAAGTGGTTTTTTAAAATAGACATGTCTTAAAAGGAAAAAAGAAGATTGAATCCAGTGGGAAGTAAGGTTTGATCAGAACTCATAGATTGGCCTCTTGATAGTCACATCAGTGCCTTTTCCATCCTGCCACCATCTTCCTACCCCAATGTCACTTTCCCTCAAGAAGACTTCTTCGCTAACTCAGGAAGTTTTGACAAATTATCATCCAATCACTAAAATTTCACTAGGAATGGTGAAGTAGTATGTCCTAATTTGGGTTTCCACCAAAGTAGACCCTGAGACAATGATTTGAAAGAGTTCAACCAAACCTACATTTAAAAGCATGTAACTGCTGTGGCAAACTGGTCTAGTCCCACAGGGACATTGAGGAAGATCGTGCTTCAGAATTGTCAAGACTATCAAGCTAGGGTAATTCACCAAAGTGCTCTCTCATTGGTTGAGAGGTGTCCATTTAGCTCATTTTTAGGTTGCTCTATGCACGTCATGAAGAGCTGGTGTAAAAAAACCTAGAAAAAGAAATGGAGAAACATGAATACTTGAAGTGAAAGGCTGTTTGCATGTCCAGGAAATGTTCACCTCAGTTGCAGGTGAATCTGGAGGTAGGTTGAAGGGATACAGGCATCTACTCCCAAAGACAAAGCACATCTGTTTGTAGGGACATTAATTCCTATCACCCAGTAGCAGACTGTCTAGACTTTATTTTTAAACTACAAACTAAGCTATTTGGGCAAATGATCAAGTGGCATTTAAAAAAAAGCTATTGCTAACTTGGGTAAACTATATATAGGGTAGGTTTTCTATAAGCTCTGTTTGTTGTGCATTGAATAATAAAACATAACTTGATAAATATGAGCAGGTATAATAGATATCTGAAGCTTTCTATCTAGAAATTTCAGGAAAGCCTTAAAGTTTTCGGTATAGAGGAAACAAAGAAAGCTTTTGAAACAAATGTTATAAATAACTTTTTCATTTAAAATTCATTTAGATCTAACTAGTATCAAAAGGGTTTCATTTGGCTACAATAAATATTGAAATTTTAAAATGTGTTTTAACAGTCCATATAATCTACATAACACTATCTCCTTTAGAAGAAATTTGTCAAGTGAACAACTGCCTTTGTCTCAGGAAGCTTTCCTTTGTTCCTCCTCCCTAACAGCTAATGAATCTATTCAATAGATAATATATGCATGTCCTAAGAAGGTTTCTTAACTTTGGTACGGAAGTTTATTCACATAGATCAACTGAATGTCAGCTTTTCTCCAGACAACTCTCAGCTGTTGCAAACTCTTAAAAATATATACATATATGACGGTAAGCATTGGCATTAAAGTAGGAAGCTGGAAAGTATACCCAGTCTATATATTCCTCTAGGTTTGGGGTGAGATTTGACCAAGAAGAATGTGCGTGTGCAGACCACACTGCTTCAACCCATCTAGAACTGCTCTAAGTCTATCAGGTCTCGGTGTTATCCAATTGGCCAGTGGAGGGGTCACCGAAGAATAATGCACAGAGATGATGATGACTGTGTCATGAGTATCTGAATCAGAAAAAATTCTGCATCTTATTTCAGACACAAAAAGAAATGGAAAACCACTTTTGCTTTTCTCTTCTTCTCACCAGGCCACATTTCTTACCTGTTTTGGTCCCACCTCTAGCTCATTTGTTGCAGTCCATAAAATGCATCTCTGTCTGTTAACCTTTACTCTATTCATTCGTTACTTGACTGTTAAGCTACAGAATAGGAGGAGGTCAAACCTATTCCCCAGCTCAGAGGAAGAAAGGCCTGGTGGTCTGCTTTTGTCGCGATGACAGCCAACAAAACCCTAGAAGACAGCTCTACTCCATCACTCAGGGTATCTCTGCATCAAAAATTGACCAGGCAACACCTAACTAAAACAATCGTAGTTGACCGTTATTGTCTACTCATTTCCCCCCTTGTTCAGATTCCTTCCATTTTTTTCTTTATTGTTTTTACCCACTGAATTTGTTTCTATACATTGACTAAAATCTTTTATGAAACTAGTAGAGGAATCAAAAAGATTATATTATGGAAAACCCAAAACTCACTGCCATCAGGTCCATTACAACTCACAGTACCCCTATGGGACAAGGGTTGAAGTGCCCCTGTGGGATCCTGAGACCGAAACTCTGTTGCAGTAGGAAACCTCATCTTCCTCTGCAGGAGACGATGACGGTTTCTAACTGCGGAACTTCGTGGTTGGCAGTCCAACGGAATCCCACTACACACCATCAAGGTTTCTAGGCAGGTGCTAAGTAGGAGAGGAAGGAAGAGAGGGAGGTAAAATAAATGACTTGTGAGTATTTAGAAAAGAATGCAGTGATTATTAGGGTACCATATGAGTTCCATAAGAATGACCCAGGTTCAAATGAACAAATTCAGGAAAACATTATGCATATAGTGTATTCTAATTTCCGGGATATTTTTTGTTTCTTATAATAAAGTAGATTATATGTTAACTCCATCTCTCATTGAATAATGATACAATGGAGGATTGATTGAGCGATGATAACAAAGGAGGATTGATTAGTGAACCTATTCCAATTTTGAAAGAGGTCATTATTAACACAATTCAAAACTCTCCACTTTGTCTGGATCCTTTTATGAGATCACCAAAACATTGGGTTTTTAGAATTGAGGGTTTCATAAAGCTGGGAGAGATAGCAAATAAAGTGGGAAACAATATCAAAACTGAAAAAGAGTTTGGTGGTTGGAAATGATAAACTACAAGTTTTTAAGCAACTATTGTGTTTAACAGTGGTTGTAATAAAGTTTTTTTAATGACTAGAATTTTAATTTCACAAATCCAGAATAGAGTAGAAAATAAATAAGTATAGATAGAAAAGTATTTGTGGAGGAAGAGTGAGGCACATTGAAATAGAAATGATATTTAGCAACTATCTAATACACATCATGAGAAAGATCGTTTGGCTGGAGAAGCCTCTGTAAGTCTAGTGTCAGTCAATGGGATTAAGAATATATAACGTACAGGTTGAAAAAAATTTCAAAAAAAAAGGAATATGTAACGTGCAGCACAGGGGGAAGTCCACAGGATGTGAAGTTTTGGGGGATTTTTTGTTTTGCTCTATTTCTTGTGGGATTTATTTTGCTTTCTTTTACTTTTTTGAGGAAAAGGTGAGAAGGGAAGAACTGTTTTCAGAGTTTTTGAAGGGTTCTCTTGTGGAAGAAGGTGTTCTGTGCTCCTCCAAAGAGAAAAAAAAGTCAGGATTATAATCTGCCTGAGGATAGAAGCCATGTCTTAAGGGTCTCTGTATTCCTGACACAATTCAATTGCACTGGAAACAGCATTTGATATTTGTGGGAATAGGAAACTGATATTACAAAGGGACAGGCTTCAACACCATTATAAAGGATAACTTTATTAGGTGTGAAGACACTGCTTTTCAATATATTTGGGTTTTCGAATCATTGAAATTGTTCCAGCTGTGAAGATGGTAGCATATAGTAGAATAGATGGATAATATGGACTCTGGAATGAGGTTGACCTTGGTTCAAGTTTCAGTCTTGTGAATTAGCTACGGAGGCTTGGACAAGTTACTTCATGCTGGTGACAAGCTCTAATTTTTGTTGTGATGTTAAAAATGAAATGGTTTACCATGCAATTGCAAGCATTTGATTAATTATAATTATTATTCTAGATGAAATTGTCTTCCAAGACAATTACAGAAGGACTTTTTTTTAATCTAGATTGGAAGTTAAATAAATGATCTCTTGGTCTAGCACAATTCAAAGATTCCCTGATTTCTCAGTATTTTCTATATTTTTGGCATTTAAAAAATACCTCCGGGGGTATTGTTTATATCTCCATAGGGGAAGGAGGGCCAGACTTCAGCTCCAAGATGAAGACAACGTGCAAGCATGAAGCCGAGGACCAGTAGAGAGGTCTAATGGGCCGGCCCCAATTCCAACTAAGTGAACAGTTTCCCCTTTCTCAGAAGAATTTATTTCAAAGGACAGCATTGAAGCTACAGCTCGGGAAGAGGGACAAGTGTGATCAGAGCACATGGGAGCAAATGAAGGGCAAGGAAGAGAGAGTGGAGCACATGTTGGCCCACCAAGCCTTGAGGACAATGTCCCTGCTCAGAGCAGCCAATGCAGAGAAGACCATATGGCCAGCCCCACTATGAGACATGACATTCCTCACTGGCCCACAGCCCCACAGGGAACAGCACTGGAGATACACTGTGGGAATTGTCCCTGATCTAACCCCACCTCACCGAGGCAAAACACTAAGTTGCGTGCAGCAGAACAGCAAGGGGAGCAGAGCAAGGAAGTTCTGAGGGAGCATCAAAAATAGACTTTGGGGCCAGTCCATCAGACTCCACTGGAAAACATTCCTAAAGCTCAACAAACAGACCTTTAACTATTTACAGGCTTTTTTTTTGGTCACTGGTTTGTTGTTGTTGCTGCTATTGCTGTTATTTTTGTTTTCTTTCATTGCTTTGTTTTGCTCTGTCTTGTTTTTGTGCATATTATTATCTCTGCAGCTCTATCTAGATATGATAAGTTGGATAAACAATCTGGAGGAGAAAACAACAGGACCGAGAGTTCTGGGGGAACATGGGATAGAGCGGAGAGGGGGAAAGGAAGTGGGTGTTAAGAAACCCAGGGACGAGGGAACAACAAGTGACCAAAAATCAACGGTGAGGAAGGTGTAAGAGGCCTGGGAGGGCTTGATCAGGGGCAATGTAACCGAAGGCAAATACTGAAACCCAAATGGAGGCTGAGCATGGCAGTGGGACAAGAGGAAAGTAAAAGGATATAGAGAAAATAACTGGGGGTAGTGGTGGTGTGAAGGGCATATATTGAGGTCTAAATACAGGCATGTACATATGCAAATATATTTATATATGATGATGGGGAAATTGATCTATGTGCATATACTTAAAGGTTTAGTGTCAAGATAGCAGGTGGACATTGAACCTCTACTCAAGTACTCCCTCAACACAAGAACACTTTGTTCTATTAAACTGACATTCCATGAAGCTCACCTTCCTGACACGGTCACTGAAGACGAATTGGATTCATAAGCAAATGTGGGGAAGAAAGCTGATGGTGCCCAGCTATCAAAAGACATAGCACCTGGGGTCTTAAAAGCTTGAAGCTAATCAAGCAGCTATGTAAATGAGAAGCAACAAAGGCCACATGGACGAAAGATACCAGCCTGTGTGATCACAAGGTGTCAATGAGATCAGGTATCAGGCATCAAAGAACAAAAAAATCACATCATTGTGAATGAGGGAGAGCACAGAGTGGAAACCGAAGGGTCGCAGTGAGGGTGCAGTGTATCAACGATGAAACATAGAAATTTCCTCTAGTTCTTAAATGCTTCCTCCCCACCCCACCCCACCACCACCCCCCATCCCCCACTATCATGATCCCAATTCTACCTTACAAATCTGGCTAAACCAGAGGATGTACACTGGTACAGACAGGAACCAAAAGCACCGGGAATCAAGGACAGATGATCCCTTCAGGACCAGTGGTGAAAGTGGTGATATAGGAGGGTAGAGGGAAGGTGGGGTACAAAGGAGGAAGCAATTATAAGAATCTACATATAACCTCCTCCCTGGGGTACAGTGAAGAGAGACATTGGACAGTGTCATATATGACAAAATAATAATTTATAAATTATCAAAGGTTCATGGAGAAGGAATGAGTGGGGAGGAAAGGGGAAACACGAGGAGCTGATACAAAGGGCTCAGGTAGAAACCAAACGTTTTGAGAATGATGATGGCAACAAATGTACAGATGTGTTTGACACAATGGATGGATGGATGGATTTGATAACAGTTGTAGGAGCCCCCAATAAAATGATATTTTTTTGTTTTTTGTTTTTTGGGCATCATTGCCCTCTAGTGGTGGAAGTAGGAGGCCCAGCCTTTGCTCCTGTAGAACCGCTGCTGGAATTGAACCTCCTTCCCAGTGGGCCACAGTCCCACACACAACCACTACACCACTGGGGCTCAGCCACTAATAAAATGATTCTTTAAAAATATGTTGCAAGGCTCATACATTAGGCTCATACATTGATGGTAGTATTGTAGAACTGTGTAACTGTGATAGAAATCTACATGGTGCTTCCTTAAACAAATGCAAATACAATTACCTGATAATCTTGTAATCTCTTTACTTGATGTATACCTGTAATCGCTTTATGTGATGTAAAGAAATAAATAAGAAAACACAAACAGAAAAAAAAAGAACAGCCATACCTCCAGACTTTCATATATCTCAAGAAAAATGAAATCATTAAATTAAAGCAACTTCAAATGTCTCAATAGAAAGGACTATGTGTTCTTTATCTTTACACTCTAAAGGGCCTTCCACATGGCTGGCATGTAGCAAATATTACTATACTCACTGCTTGCATTAAGCCAATCAAATATCTCATCTAAAATGGCATATTTGTCACCTTTCACTGAAAATTTCAAGTACAGGCTCTTGATCAAACCAGGCTTGATTAAACTCTGCTTTCTTTAATCCCAAATAAGAAAAGTAAACGATGAATATAATTTACTTGTCTCTAAACGCAGGCGTTTAAAAAGACAGTATTTGTTGAGCACTTACTATGTACCAAGTGTTTTCATATATAATCTCATTTGATCTGTGAATACATGTATGAAGCTAAAATTATTTTATTTAATTTGCACATAAGAAAGTTGGGTCTCTGGGAACATAAATGAAATGTTCAAGTCACACAGAAAGTAGATGATACCTACAGGACTAAATCTGAATTTGTCTAACCCAAATACTAACCTGACTTTTCAAAAATATTTTCTCATTGCAAAAATAGCACAAGTACAAAAGCTTAGTGTAAATATTTGAACAGAGAGAAATATATAGACTAAAATACTGCAGGCCCCTTATATCTGTTGTTCCTCTTCCCAAAACCATTGCAATTTTATCCCAACCTATCAGTAGGTTGGGATACAGATGTACTTCATCTGTAGAAGTATCATTTTAGACAAAATCCTATATGTTTAGAAACCAAACTTATTGCAGTTGAGTTGATTCTGACTGATAGAGACTCTACAGCATTTCCAAGGCTTTGTTAAAGTTTACAGGAATAGGCAATTCCTTATAAGAATAGGCAATCTCATGCTTCTCTCTCCAAGTGGCTGGTAGGTTCAAACTGCTGATCTTGAGTTTAAAAAGGATGATAGAGAAATAAGATCCCAATCACTTAAGTGAGAAAAGTTTAGCCCCTACCATATCTAGACTAAATAATGAAAAGTGCAGGACCTAAATGATGAGTAAAAATGTCGTCGGTTTTATCGCTTCTCCCTTCCTACCAGGATCCTGATCATGTTTGGAGGTAACAACGTGCCCTTTCCCCAAGGATGAGCCAGAATTGATTGAAGTCAAAACAAATGATTGTGCTTTTTGCTAGAAATTCCATTTCACTGTCGCCCTTACTCATCATATCATCTAGTTTTACCCAATATGTAATTTTAAAAATCTGGTAAATTTTCCCTCCTAATACAAAGAAATCTCTTTTGCTTTCTCACCCATTATTTCTTCCTATTGTGAATGATGATCAAGTAGCATGATGCCTGATTGGACTACCATAATGTGGTCTTAGGAACATAGATAAGAAGACAAAAACTAAAATTCTGTTTTCTTGTATTCTGTGCTTTTTTTTAAAAAAAGCAGAAACAAGTATTAAATTATATACTTGGTTGGAATCTATTAAGAGGCTCAAATGTCAATTCTACTGTGTTTAGTTACTATTATGCTGTATATCAATAGATTTCCTGGTTTTGAGCATCCTTACTCTCTTGGGTTAAGCTTATTTATTCATGGTAATTCTTTTCTTTCATATGTTGCTGGATATGTATAAATACCATGTATATAGTGGCATATAGGAATATGTATAAATCATGTATAAATCATATTGATATAAATCATATTGATACATGTATAAATCATATTGATATAATTTTTGCATAGGTGTTAGGCTTATATTGTTGGTTTGTTGAATTTTATTTTGTGGAATAATACAACAACACTACTTGGACATATATAAAATCTTTAAATTGCATAAGACTTTTACTTCCAAAATTTTCTCTAATCTTTAAAAATTCCCAGAAACATCTATTACATTTATAATTTAAAAGCTAAAGATAAAAACATATATACATATAGTTTATAAGAAGGAATCATTCATTTTTATAAGGAATAGCAGAATTTATCTGGTAGTTACAAGTGCCTCCTTTGTATTTGACTATTTTCATATTTTTCTTTAACAATTTTTTTCTTTTTTCTTCTTCTTGAATCAATTTTCATTTGTGTATAGATTTGAAGAAAATTATCCTTTTCACTTCTGATTCTTAAAATGTGTTGATTTGATATGCTTATATTTATTTCCATTTCCCTCCCTCTCTTTAGTTGTTTAATGTAATGTTATCTAAATTTGTGTTTTCTTTTGAATTTTCTCGGTTTTAACTGACTTTTCTGCTAAGAGCTTAATTGACATTGTTACCTGCTCATTATCTGCCTTTTTGTTGTTGCTCAAAAAAGTCTGCTTTTCATGCTCACAATTGTTAGGTTTAAAGGATATTTTTGAGCTTCTTCAGTTGAAATCAGTTTGTTGTATGGTGGTGGTTTGTGTATTTCTGTGATGCCATGGGTATTCCGAAGAGCAGCAGAGTCACGCAAAGTGAACAAGTTTCAGCAAAGCTTCCAGACCAACCACAAGAAGATACAGACTGTCCACTTCAGAGGAATTCGGCACCGAACACCTCCTGGGTAGCAGTGACCCATTGTCACATATTTGCATGAATAGCAGCCCAGCATTACCAGATATAGAGTGAGAAGATGAGCCCGTGGGCACAGAGGAAGAGCTAAATAACTTCATGTCAACTTGATATACAAAAAGATGGGGGTGGAATCTAGCATCTGTTAATCAGATCACCGCCTGATATCTTCTTGTGGGTGTGGCCTTCTCATAAGGAGGGCCCTGGAAACCTGCCTCTTTCCCCACCCCCATTCCCCTCTTCTTGCTGGCAGGACACACTGAGACCTTTCAGGGTCCAGGGGTGCTTCTACCACCAGTGGATCCACAAGCTCTGCAACCACTGGCTTGTTATCTTTTGGCATTCTGCATCATTGCATGTGGCTGCATTGGTGTGAAGAGGGAATTAGGGACTAGTGTCGGACTTCTGGACTAGTATCAGACTTAGACTGGGCTGGGATGTTTGCTTGATATATAATTACTTTTTGATATTAAACTCTCTCTTACATATATATATATATATATATATATATATATGAGTGTTACTAGATTAGTTTCTCTAGTCATACTGGCCTATCACAGTGTTGAGTTCTCTCTCTTGCAGTCCTGAAACTCTCTGGCCATTTAGTTTTATTTATGACTTATTTAAAGAACATTTTCTATTTCTTATGCTATCTTGTTTAAGACACCTTCCTCAGAAACTAAAAATTCTGTTGCCCTTAGATAAAAATAAGTATTAAGGAATTGAAAGTCCATATAACAAACTTGATTAAAATTTATGGCAATTTTAATTGTTTGTTTGTTAGCAATGAGAGCTTATCTCAATAGATACATTTTATTGATTCACATTTATCCTGAAAATTATTATATATGTATTGACCAAATGTATATCTGAATTTTTTGGGGGGTGGGGGGACATCACTGCCTCTGGTGGTCGTGATCACTACCCAGTGCCGCTCCTGAGAGCCGCCGCTGGATTTGAACCACCAAGCCCATGGGCCGCAGTCCGCACTCAACCACTTACGTCACCGGCGCTCAGCCCTTTTCTTTTTTTTAACTGAATATTTTTTATCTCTGACATTGCATGTGTTTTCTGTTGACATTATCATTTTGTTTGTTGATGTCTCTTTTTTTCTTTGCTAGATTGAGTTTTCCTATGGGTCTCAAAAGTTAGCTATTGAGGTTCTGTTGAAAGCCACTATTGCAGTGCCTGTGTCGATCATCTCCTGGCGGCTCTTCCCCTTGTGCAATCACTCTTCACATGAGCAAGGATAGCGTACTTCTTCAGGAGCTGCTTCCTAAGGATAGCATACGGAAAGTAAGCATGGAGAAATCTTGCCATCCTTGGTTCCAAGGAGTAATCTTGTTGTCCTTCCTCCAAGATCAATTGGTGCATTCTTCTGGCAGTTTATTACATTCAATACTCTTCACCAATACCATAATTCAAATGCACCCATTCTTTTCCAGGCTTCCTTATTCATTGCCCAGATTTCACATGCATTTGAGACCAATGAAAATATCATGGCTTGGGGCCAGCACACCTTAGTCCTCAAAAGGACAGCTTTGTTCTTTGGCATTTTAAAGAGGTCATGTGCACATTTACCCAAAGCAATACTTTGTTTTTTAACTATTGTTCCCCGGAGGGTTGCTTGCAAATCTAAGCAAGACAAAATTCTTGACCACTTAAATCTTTTCTTCGTTTTTCATGAGGTGAACTATCTGTCCTGGTGTGAGGATTTGAGGTTTCTTCCAGTTGAGTTGTCATTTATCCTGAAGGTTTTGATCTTCATCAGTGCTTCAAATCTCAGTTTTCAGCAAGGTTGTGTCATCTGCATACCACAGGCTGTAACGCGACTTCCTACAATCTTGACTTCATGTTCTTTATGTCGTCCAGTTTCTCGGATTATTTGCTCAAATTATTTGAATGAGCATGGTGAAAAGACATGACCCAATTGTATCTTTCCTGCATGTAAACCAGTCCCTATCTCCTTCTATTAGAACGTCTACCTGCATGTTGTACCATGTGCGTGTTCTTACAAACACAATCAAGTATCTGGAACCCTCATCCTTCACAATGTTATCCCTAACTTGTTAGGATCGACACAGTTCACTGCCTTTGCCTACTCAATAAAACACAAGTAAACCTCTTTCTGGTATTCCTTGCTTTGAGCCAAGATCTATATGTGATGTCAGTAATGATATCCTCCTCAGAATCCGGCTGCTCCCGGGCCAATGTCCTGCTATTGTTGGATGATCTTCAGCAAAATGTCACTTGCTGTCATATGACTGATATGGTTCAAGAATTTCAGTAGCCCTTTGGGTCATCTTTCTGTGGAATGGCGACAAATATGAATCCTCCAGAGGATCGGCCAGGTAGCTAGAAGTGTCTAGCACTTTGTCAGTTTCTTAAAACATTTCCATTGGCATTTGATCAATTCCTAAGGCCTTGTTTTAGCTAGTGTTGCCCAAGCAACTTGAACATCTTCCTTCACTATCCATCGGTTCTTGTCAGATGCTCCTCCTGAAATGGCTAAACATTGGCCTATTCTTTTTTGGAGGGGGGGGGGCATCACTGCCTCTGGTTGGTGGTCATGGGAGCTACCCAGCGCTGTTCCTGAGAGCCGCCGCTGGATTTGAACCGCCAAGCCTGCGGGCCGCAGTCCTGCACTCAACCACTTATGTCACCGGGGCTCAGCCCACATTGGCCTATTCTTTTTGGCACACAGGTCTGTGTGGTCCTGTGATTTTCTCTCGGTGCTTTCTGCATCATTAAATATTACTCATGAATGGTTGCAAATGTTTCTTCTTATTTTGTCATGCCCCATCAATAAATGTTTAACTAGAAATATTTAGCAGTAAAGTTTTTTCTATCCATGTCATTAAGGTTGACTCTGCTTTGAGGAGGCAATCTCCTGTTGCATTTTGAGTACCCTCCAATCTGAGGGCATCATCTTCTAGCACTGCATCAGACAATGTGTCACTGGGTTTCTTCATTCTAGTCTTCAGTATGGCAAATTCACTGAAATTTGGCCACTATGAATGACCCTGTAGAAATTTGAAATACTGGTGCCATAATTCCAGCATGGAATTGCAGCAACATGAAATCATCACAGAACTGTAAACTGACAGACAACTGATGGCACTTTTCTGTGGGTAATAAATTTGCTGCTTTTACAATCACACACACACACACACACGGCTTCAAAATGTTTATTGTAAAATTGTATCCTGCAAATTCACTTCACTTCTATCACAAAGGCTCTATTTTCCAACTACAGTTCCTTTCCTAGAAATTTTTCATTTTAATTCCATTTTTTACAAACTTTTTGCAGTAAATATCTATGTCAGGAGTTTGATACTTGACCATGAAGAAAGATGGAAAGATGATGTTATGCTGGTTGCATAAGAAGTCCTGAGTTCAAATCCCTGTGCTAGTTGAATGATATGGGCAAATGACTAAACTATTTTGCACCTTGGTTTCTTCAAACATAAAACAGAAGGAATAATCTGTGGATGACAAGCGAGCGTGAGGATTTTCAATGTCTGCAGTGACTGGGACAGACGCATCCTATTGAATTTTGGCTTAAGAGACATCAAATGAAAAAAGTAATAACAGCTCTATTGCTTTCTTTTGTCCTTGTCCATTACTTTGTCTTCAATTCTGATATACATAGAGTTGACTTGATTGTCAAAATAGCACCATGACCCCATATCCATTACATTATAAAATGTAGTCTTGAATTCCGTGTTCGATCTGAAGTTGAATGAGAGCACTAGGAGACCTTCTTTCCAGTACATAAGAACACTTCCTTTGTGAGTGCTCCATTATACCAAAGGTACACAAAAGAAACAGAAGAATCAACCTTTGTTTCATATGAGGTCACATGTGTAGAATAGTTGTGGTTGGTAGGTCCTGTTGAGTTGGTTCGAACTCACAGGGACCTTATGTTCAGCAAAGCACAACACTGCCAGTCCCAAGCCATCGTCCCATGTTGCTATGAGCCTCTTCTTGCAGTTCCGTGTCAATCCATCTTGTAGAGGGTATTCCTTTTCACTGTCCACTACTTTACCAAGCACGATGTCCTTTTCCTCTTGACAGAAATCTGTGAGATCAAGTCTTGTCATTCTTGCTTCTAAGGAACATCTGGCTGCACTTCTTCTAGGGCAGATTTGTTTGTTCT
Source organism: Nesogale talazaci (assembly GCA_004026705.1). Lineage (NCBI taxonomy): Eukaryota > Metazoa > Chordata > Mammalia > Afrosoricida > Tenrecidae > Nesogale > Nesogale talazaci. The sequence goes on along the minus strand of PVJH01002627.1, from coordinate 25,625 downwards.
TCTGGAAGCCCATGGTACTTTCAATATGCTTCGTCAGCACCATAATTTAAATGTGTTGATTCTTCTTTGGTCTTTCTTTTTCAGTGTCCAGCTTTCATATGCCTATGAGGTGGTTAAAATATCCTGGCTTGGGTCTGGCACATCTTTGTCCTTCATGTGACATCCTTTCTTGTTAACCCTTATAAAAGATCTTGTGCAACGGGCTTACCCAATGGGACATATCATTCGATCCTTGAACTGCTGCTGCCATGAGGCTTGATTGTGCATCTAAGTAAGATGAAATTCTGTTACAACTTCACTCTTCCCTCTTTTGTCCTGATGTTATCTATTGGTTAATTGTTAGGACTTTTGTTTCCTTCACATTGAGTCGCAATCCATACAGCAGGCTCAAGTCCTTGCTGTTCATCAGTAAATGCTTCACGTATTCCTGGCTTTCAGCAAACATTTTGTGCCATCTACATGTCACAGGTCATTAATAAATCTTCTTCCAATTCTGCTGCCAGCTTTTTCGGTTATTTGCTCAGCAAACAAATTGAGTAAGTATGGTGAAAGGATACAATCCTGACCCATACCTTGTCTGATTTTAATGACAGTTCAGTATTTCCTTGTTCTGACTGATGACTGCCTCTTGGTCCAAATACAGGTACCACATGAACACTATGAATGTTCTAGAATTCTCATTCCTCTCACTGCTATCCATAGTTGTTATTATCCCCAGACTCAAAGGTTTCTCTGTAAGCCATTTTATTAATAACCCAAAAAATAAACCTTTTAAAAGAAAATTTTCAAGTGATAACCCTTTTTTATATCTCATCTGTTGTTGGTTTCCCTCTTCCCTTTCTTTCTGATCTTGAGTCTATAAAAAAAAATCACATTAGATGCAAAGATGAGGACAAAAAGGAGGATAACGCTAAACACTTGAAGAAATAGAAGAGAGTGATATGTGGAGAACCCAATTAGTTGTTCTGCTAATCCTTTGGGATTAACATAACCCTGATGATATGAAATTAAACTAATAAAAATAATATAGAAATACATAAACATTTACTGGTTGACTAACCTATCAATTATTGTTGGCATGGTAGGTTAGACAGGGTTATCTAGAGAAACAAAATCAGGACACTAACCTACCTATCACACATAGAAAGTATGGAATCTCTTTTCTGGGAAACTTTAAAAAGAGTGGGAGGAAAACTGGGAGGAAAAGAAAGGGAGGAGAGAGGGAGAAAGGAAAGGAGAGAGGGAGGGAAGGGAAAGATATGGGAGAACAAGAAGTGTTTAAGAAGAAAGAACAAGAAGAAAGGGAGATAAGCTAATAAAAAAGGAGGCTTTTAGTTCAATGCCAGTTCAAGGAAATTGCTTGCTAGGACAGGCAAATTGGATGCTGTGGAAATAGTCACACAGAGGTATTTGAGCAGATCTGGATCTAAGCTTCTTCCATAACTTTGTATGTAACCTTGTGCAAATCCCTTTTCCTTGAGACTATTTTCTCATCTGGAATAGATCAGCGGTTTTCAAATTGTGCTCCAGCAGAAACTGCCAATCCAGAGGAGACCAACGGATGATGAAAACTTCTACACAACTCCCGGAGAAAGTCAGTGACGTAGCATTGTCCTTGTGCGCAGGGCTTATTTGGATTTATCATAGCAATTTCTGCATAGTATGGCATATCCTAAACTTATTCACTTGTTTCTTGGATTTGAGATATTGAGGAACAAAATTCCCTTGGTCTTGAGGGTATTTTCTTTTGCTTTAAAACATCTTTCGCCTTTCTGCATACATCACCAAGTTGTAAACAAATACTTATTTGAGAACTTAAATGCAATTTATTTATTTATTTAAGGAGGACTTAGATGCAATGCTAAGCCTCTGTTTTTGTTTTTTAACTTGTATTTCTACTTCCATCAAGATTTATCTTCTCAAACACACACAGGCTGTACTATCCTGTTCTCCAGGGTTGCTGTGAGAATTAACTTGATGGCAGGGGGGTTGTTTGGGGTTTGGTTGTTGATCTTTTTTGTTTAAATAATAGTGTGGTAGTTACATAATCTGGTGTCAACTTGAATTTTAAAAGTGTAAGAGTGGGGCTGAGCCCTGGTGGCGTAAGTGGTTGAGTGTGGGACTGTGGCCCGCGGGTTTGACGGTTCAAATCCAGCGGCTGCTCTCGGGAGTATCACTGGGTAGCGCCCACAACCACCAGAGGCAGTGATGCCCCCCCAACAAAAACAAAAACAAACAAAAAAGTATAAGAGTGAAGTCAGACTTCAATCAAGATATAGCCAATGAGGCCTCTGTGTAGGCATGGCCTTCTCCTGAGGATTTTGAGAACTCCTGTGTTTCCTCCTTAGAAGTGGGGGACTCACTCTCTCTCTCCGCTCACATCTTGTGAGACTCTAAACCCACTCCTGTGGAGACTCTACTGATATGGCTCTCTCTGCAAGACAATCCTGCGGAGAAGCCACATGGACCTTTCCTGATACAACCAGAATCATGTAAGCTGGAGAAGTCACGTGGAGACCCCTGTCAGTATTGAGATGCTTACAATGCCACTGGATCCACATGATTTCCCACCCACTGGCCTGTGATCTTCCTGCATTCTGTGTCATTGCTGTGTTGTGTGAGACTGAGGAGAACTGTATAGATTGGTATGGACATATGGGCTAATATCAGATTTATAGACTTGATTTGGACTTGACTGGGAGGTTTTCTCAAAATTCAATTGCCCTTGTGTATATAAATCTTTCCCATATACATGAGTGTCTATGCATTTGTTTTTCTAGTCTGCCCAGACTAACACACACACACACACACACACACACACACACAATCAAGAGGGCTTATTTTGGTTTAGGTTCATTTCTCCGGCATCAACATCAAGAGCTTTCTTTGCTGTGCTGCCTCATCTGACTTACAGCCACTCTAAGGCAGAGTAGAAATGCCTTATAGGGTTTCCAGGGTGGTAAATATTTTTTTCCCTTTCTTTTTGGTAAATCTTTACAGAAGCAGACAGCTACATTTTTTTTCTTCCCCAAAGAAAGTGGATTTGAACCACTGACCTTTTGATTAACAGCTTGGCCCATAACCACTGCACTATTAACACTCCTTACAAAGGGACAAGACTGTCTTCATTTACAGTAATGAACGTCCATGTTCTTTGTATCCATTCTATTTAATCTTCATAGCAGTCCTGCGAGTATTTAATTATTCCCTTTACAGATGTGGAAAGTGCTGCCACTTAACTAAAGCACTTGCTCTAGATTATCACTTGTGAGAGCAGGAGCTGGGAACTAGTGACTCGATGTTTAGTCCTGAACTGGGCTTTATGCTTGCCTCTGAACACTGAATCAGGAATGTACACTTAAGACCTACTCCCTGTAATGAGCAGATTTTCAGAGTAAACATCAGAAAGGTTTATTTAAAAATCAACTCGTTCCATATTTAAGACACTTGAATATATATGTGTGTGTGTATATATGTATGTGTGTGTGTGTATATATATATATATAGATATAGATATATAACCAGCAACTCCTGGGAAACATTGTTCTCAGTTGCTTGCCCATATATGGAATGACAACCAGAGCTGATGGGTAGGTTCTTTTACAGAGAAAAGGCAATGCACGTAAAACCTACAAGGAGTTGGTGTAACAGGCCCCCCAAGAGGTCAAGCCCATTTAGTGCTCACAGTTCATCCCTAAAATTCATTGGTTTTTTTTTTTTTTGGAGGGGCGGGTAGGGAATCCTTAAAATTCTTATTGCAATCACTGAACCTGAGTAGTTTAGGAAATCAAGAATTTCCAGGTTTGTTTTCAAACATGAAGGAATAAGTAAAACCTCAGATTTAAAATAATCCTTTTAGAAATTAGACAAACATTCGGTCAGTCTTTAGAATTTAGAAGTTTTGCCCTGGCAAAGTCCTAATAATTTCTTTCCTAATTTCAAGTAGGTAGATTCATAGGAGAAATTATGAAAACCTGAGAAGTCAATATAAAACCCAAATGAACTGGAGAGCAATGATGCCAAAAAAAAAAAAAAAAACCCCAAATGAAACAAGATCTACTTTTTGCATCACTGAAGGTGTCCTGTGGAACCTGCGGGGCTTGGGCCTTGCGCCCCTAGGTTTGAGAAGCAAAGGGAGAAGTCTGAACCTATCAGCTTCGGGAACAATTCGACTATTCTTGCTCTGTGGCACCGCTTTCATTCACAATTCCATCAATGGCACAGTCTTCGAAGGAGTCTCGGTTAGCTCAATAGGGAAGAGTCTGGCTGCTAACCACAATACCAGCGCTTAGAATTGACCAGCTCCTTGGAGGCAATACTCTCGTCACATTGTGTCTCTGAATCAGAATCCACCAGAGCATCTCACCACAGCACTGCTTCTGCTGAAGGTATGACTTTTATAAAATTGATTGAAAATATATTCGTAAGTGAAGGTGTACATGTAGAATAGAAACAGGTCAAAAAATCTTGAAGGTGGTCTAGAAATGATAATTTTGAGAAATTGCTATGGACATGCAAATTCTAGTGCTAATGGCTGCCCCACCCCCACCAGTTGTGTTCCTCAAGAAGTCTTGTGTGCTTCAGTTTGAGTGCAAATGGAAACATGTGGGAGGGCTGGGCTTTCTGCTGGAAAAGGTGCCTCAACAAACAGGACAGCTTTCAGTCAAGTGTTTTTTTCTCCTTCTGAATGTTGGTTCATCTAGCCAAAGCTGATGCAAAGCTCCAATTTTTCCTAAAAAGTTCTTTAGTCTGTATTATAAAATTATAAAACAAATGTGAACTCTAAAATAAACTAGGCTGAGCCCTGGTGGCATAGTGGTTGTGCGCGGGACTGTGGCCTGCAGGGTTGACAGTTCAAATCCAGCAGCAGCTCTCCACGAGCAAGACTGGGCTTCCTACTCCCACCAGGCCAATGATGCCACAAAATAAAAAAATAAAAAAAATAAAATATATGCCCTTTAACAAAATGCTACACCTCAATGCTTAATCTGACTTTATTTTTCAATTATCATATGACTTTTGAGTAAATAAAAATTTTGAAGTGATTTTTGAAGCTAGTGGTTCGAGAAGTAGTTCATGCATTGTAATTTGACAAATTTTGTCTTATTCAACTTTAAAGCCCTCGTACGCTGCTGCGTACCAGACATTGTAGATGGTGAACCAGTACTCAGTTACTGAATGAGCGTTGAATATGAACGTTCTGTACCAAGATAACTAGTGTGATAGAACTACACTTATACTTTCTTCTTATGGTCAGACTTTGTTTTTGAAATTGGGAACATTATGATTAAAACATTTTGTTTGTTATCCAAAGCTATGTATACGAGGGTCAGACAGTAAGTTTGTTATTCCACTTTATTCCTGTGAGAGCTGCTTAAAATGACACTTCCATCTTTGTCTTACTTTAGCCATTTCTTCCTAAGCATGTATACTAGCCAACCAGCCACATAAGTTTGAATATGCATTTAGAATATTCTTATAAATGCCTATCAGAATATATTGAGCCTTATAAGACAGTAAAAAGTAACTAGTGACTTCATTTTCCTGTTACTATAGTTCTCCAACGTAAAGTTCAGAAAATTACTTTTTGAAGACTAAGTCATTTCCAGCCAGAATAAAAGATTTCAAGAATTTGAAATAATCAGCTGAGCCCTGGTGATGCAGTGGTTGCATGCGGGACTGTGGTCCACAGGGTTAATGGTTCAAATCCAGCAGCAGTTCTCCAGGAGCAAGGCTGGGCTTCCTACTCCCACCAGGGCAGTGTGTGTGTGTGAGGGGGAACAAGACTAGGCTTCCTACTCCCATCAAGGCAGTGATGTGGGGGATGGTGGTGGTGGAAAGAATCAGTTAAGAAGCACTCTTAAAATAAACTCCACCTAATTGCATAGGAAAGTTAGACATAGGCTAATAATCAACGCCATCAAGATCAAGAGTGGGCAACAAGTTGTATGGTCAAATGTTTAATAAGCATTCTAAAAAAACATATTCTTTTCTCTCTGCTGTTTTACTAGAATAGTCTGCTTGAACAGTTTGTCAGCTGGAATATAAAAAGTGAAATTATCAACTAGAGTTTAAAATTTTGTTAGGAATCAAGAGAAATTTTTCTTTTGAGAAATATGATGGCTGTGAATTTTGAAATAATGACATTAGAACATTAATGCACACTTCAGTTAAAAGTTTACTTTCTAAATGTAATCTGGGTTGGCCATTAGGTTGTTAAGTACAAGGTCAGTAGTTTGAACCCACCAGCTGCTCCATGGGGGTGGGGGGGAAAAATGAGGCTTTCTGCTCTCCTAGGGATTTTCAGTCTTGGAAAGCTTGTTAGAGGATCACTGTGTGTCAGATTGGACTCGGTAGCAGAGAGGTTTTTGGGGTTGGTTTGTTCTTTTATAATCCCTGGATTAACGCTTCATTCTTAACATATTGGATAAAAGACCCTTCTCCTGCTAATATTCTTTTTGTAATATGTGGGTACCTTCTTTTCTTGAGGCTTTAAAATCCAAAATGATTCATAGACTATGCTTATCCTACTTCAGTTGGCACAGTTAGTGGGTCATATTTGCATAGGTCACTCTGGTGATAAGATTCCACTGTTTTGAATTAAAAGTATAATAAGATTGACTATTCTAATGTTCATAAAGTTGATCTTTTGATAAGCCTTAACTTCCCTTTATGAGGAGTTTATATGGCAGTTACCCATGATAAGGGAGAGGAAGTCCAGGCTTTTAGCGTATTCATGTCCCTAGAACATCAATATAGGCTTGAAATCTCTTAGGACTCCGGAGTAGGAAGGGTACAATAGTAAAGCGTAAATTTCAAGGTGTTACCACACCTCCATGAAACTTTCCTAACAGTCACAAAATTCCACTTAAATTAAGAAATTAACCCTTTTGGTGGAGAAGGTAACTCCTCAACTAGGCTTGTCTGTCTGTAAATACTCCTAGGGCCTGGACTCCACAGGAGATGTGAATGTTCCCAGTTTATCGTTATAGTCCACTATGCCAAAACATAATGACATTTCCCCCAGTGTCAAGTTGATTAAGGTTTTCGCTAACACCTTCAGCTATAGTTTCATTCTTTGTGGGGCCTGAATTGGATTTATCCAAGTGCTCTCCTATCAATGTAAAGAAAAACGCCCCATCCCCCTCAAACAAACCAGTAAGCAAGCAAAAAAGCCCCCCTCCCATGTTGAATTTCCTCCAACTATTTTAGTTGGGAAGTTAGGAAGTTCTAAAGTTGGAAACTATGTTGCAATGCTCCATCCTTGAATGAATTTTAGCCTGGCCCCATTCAAAAAGCAGGAACAGGCAGTCATTTTTATCACAGTTCGCTTCGCAGCGTTGGGGAGTCAATTTGCTCCTAAGCCAAGAAGCTCTGGTGTGGCTGCCCAAGTCCAGGGTGGGGAGGGGGGGTGCCTCTGGGATGGTATCTCAGCCGCAGACGACCTTTCCCCCTCCAAGCACCGTCCTCGGAAGTCGCAAGCCACCCATCTCCACGTCTTTCTGGATCTCCTGCTGCCTTTGTCCCTTCTAGACGTGGAGGCTTGGAGAGGAGGTTTGGTTTCCAAGGATTGGAGCGTTTTGAAGGGCGGGGCCATCTTCAAGTCCATCTCCCCTTTTTGTCCTCTTCTCCTGGGACGGGAGGGTGGAGCCAGGGCCTCCCACCGCCGGCTCGGGAGCTCGCTATCTCGGTCGCTCGAGGTGAGTGTGAAAGGGCGACAGCCCGTTTAATTACCGCGCAGGTTAATTTCTGGAGTTGGCCGCTGCCGGCCGCCAGCCGCTTCCCCGCGGCGCGGCCCCCGCGAGGCTGAGGTCCGAGGCGCGTGCAGGCGCGCTCGCGTTCCCGGGAAAGGCTCCTCCCCGGGGCTCCATCCCGGACAGCGGGCAGCCCTTCGGTGGCCCGGGCGCCCTCGGTTTCCTCTGACCTCGTCGCTTCGTCCTCCCTCCCTCCCGCCCGGTTCCCCACGCCCCTGTCCGCGAGGAAGGGCGGCCCCCATCTCCGCGTTTCCGACCCGAGCCAAGCCTAGAAGGTACCTTCACGTCGAGGAGCGTTTTCTCGCCGCCTCCCCAACCCCGCAGTCAGAGGAGCTTTCAACCTGAAAGACGATTATTATTTTCCCGGTGTAGGGCTTGACAGAAAAAGTCAGCTTTTTTTTTTTTTTTTTTTAAATTAAAGACAAAGAGGTAGATTATCCGCCCGGGCGCAGAGGGGGACGGAGGAGACCTGGCGCGCTTCCTGTAGTTGCCACGAGGAATTTATGGGGGAGCGGCGCCCGGCTAGCAGACACCCTTGCGGTCCCGCAGGGAGGAGCTCGGGGCCAGAAGGACTTCCCCGAGTCCCTCCAGGCACCTGGAAGGGGGAGTCCTCCCAGTTCTGCACAAAGCCGGCATCCATTCAGTCGGGAGCAGCCTCCCCATCCTTCTCGCCTCTTTATTCTTTTCCTTCTCTTTGATTCCCTTTCCCTTTCGCCCCTGTCCTTTCTCCTCGCCCTACTGCCCCCCCTCCACCTCCTCTCGTTACTTCTCCCTCCCCCTCCCCGTCTCTCCACCGCACGCGTAGAGTGTCATTTATTTATTTATTTATCACCCCGCCATCAACACCCTGTTAGGGCTCCCGAGCTTTTCAATGTGAGTGGGAGGAGAAAGGGGCAGGAAGTGTTGAATGGAAGGGGGTGAAAAGCTTGCCTCGGGGCCAGAGATTTTTTTTGCCCAGGATACCCGCCCCGGGGAAATCTTGGAAAACCAGGATGTAGGTTTGTGTCTGAAATCCCGCTATCCGAAGGGAGCTACCTTGGCGCGCGTCTCCTCCTCCCCCTTTATTGTATAAATGTATGGGTGTATCTCCCAGGACTATTGCCTGGGGCGGCGGGTATTGAAGAGCCAACCCATTCTAGCCCGGGATCCTCCACACTGCGCCTTCTCGACAGGACGCGCGCTCCCCAATGCAAAGGAATCCAGAAACATCCCCCAATTCAGGCGCGGACAAAAGAAACTTTAATTAAGGTCGCTGCCCCGCGCGCTGCTTGTTCGTTTTCTCCCGAGGCTGTGAATGCCCAACTTGAGGATCCGAGAAATGGAAGTGGTAAAAATCAGCCTATGCCCTTGAACTTCAATTGCTCTGATATTGATTTGGGGGGACAGTAGCCCCCCCCCGCGCCAGTCCCATATCAAATGAAGCATAAAGAGGTATCCGACGCGGTGTGTTCTGTGTGTGTGTGGGGGGGGGGGGGCGGCGCTCGGGGTCTCATTCTTTTGCAAAAGCGGTAGTTCATAAAGATTTGGGGGAAAGTGACACGGAATGGAAATTCAAGGCGTGGAAGCTTCCTCCTGGCGCTCACGTCGTCAACGCCAGGGCACCTTCTCATCAGGAGCGCGGATTGTTACTTTGCATGGCTTGAGGCGATCGACCAGAAAGCGCCGGCAACGCGGTGTCGGTGGGTGCAAAGTTCTTGAAGTAGCCGCCCCCCACCCCCCTTGGGCTGCCGTCCAAACATTTCGCAAGTTGGGAAAAGAAAGTGGTGGTTCCGAAATGATGGGCTCACCCCCTCCCCTGTGCCCCCCCTCAATCAGAAAAGAAATAAAACGCACAATGAGGCTTTATTTCGGGGGGTGGGAGGGAAGACTTCAAAATACGTGCCAGTCATGGACACTTGGAGCTTTGCACTGGAGATACAGCGCGAGCTGGAAAGGGATTAAAAAGCCCCACGTGGTTGATCGGGGTTTAGACTTGCAACCTCCAGTTCCCCACGTCTGCTCTGGGCAAGGACCGGCCTCTTCTAGATGGATGTGTGCGAAGGACCCGCGGGGGCCGGGACCGGGCGCCTGGGCCAGGGCTGATGGAGGGAGCGCGGGGAGCGGCCGGCGGGGGGCTTCACTGGGGGCGACCTCGGCGGGCCTCGGGGACCCGGCGCCTCCGGGACGCGAGCGCGCACGCCACCGCCGGGCGGACGAGCTCAGCGCACCGCCTTCTCCGCAGCTCTTTATTCATCTCATCTCCCTCTTCCCCTTCTCCTCCTCCGTTGCCTCCTTCTCTTCCTCTTCCTCCTCCTCCTTCGCCACCACCTCCTCCTCCTCCTCCCGCATCTTCCTGGCCTGGCTCTGTGTGGCTCTGAGTGACAAAGACAATGTCCCAGCCTTAACTTTGCAACCACCTTGCCTCCTCCTGGGCTTCGGCGGGGGTGGGGGGTGGTGGGAGGGAGGACCGCAGCCGCAGCCTCAGCATCTTCGCCGGCTTCTCCTGCGCTTCTTCAGCTCTTGGATAATTCTTCCTTTCTCTCCCCCAGCCCCTTTCTCATTTTTTTGTTTCTCTCGGTCTTCCTTCCTTCTTTCCCTTCCCCCCCTCCTCTCCCCCCCCTCCTCTGCACGTTGTTGTTGTTATTAGAAAGGCTGCGCGCACCCCCTGGTGCTCCGGCGTTTTGTGTGGCAGCAGAAGATTGTCTTCCTTGCCTCTTTCTGTCTTGCTTTCTCTCTCCCTCCGGTTGCTCATTATTCAGAGAGAGACACTGAGGGAGGGAGAGGGAGAAGGAGAGAGGGGAGAGAGAGAGAGAGAGAGAGGAGGAGAGGGAGGAGAGGAGAGAGAAGAGGAGCGAGGGGAGAGAGGGAGAGGGTGCGGGAGGGAGGGAGAGGGAGAGAGACGGATATCTCAGGTCATCTGCAGCTGCAGCGAGTCTGAGGAGCCGGGGAAGGCAGGGAAGATGGCGATCCTCCATTGCTGAGTCCCGGCAGAAGCACATGAGACTCCCAAACAACTTCCACAACAATAACCAGAGCAGGAAGAGGAGGAAGAGAAAGAGGATCAGGAGGCGCTGGGGCTGGAGAACCCGCAACACCTCCCGGCGCCGGGACGCTTCTTCTGTAAGTTACTGCAATTAACCAGCACCTCGGGGTGGCCGGAGTGCCGGGGGGAGCCGAGCGCCCGGCGGTGGCGGCACAAACGCGCTCATTCATTCGGCCCAGGAGGGTTGGTGTAGCCGGGAGGAGAGGAAGTCCCCTGCCTGGACTGGCTGGAGGAAGAGGAGAAGGAGCGAGAGAAGACGAGGAGGAGGAGGAGGAGGGGGAGGAGGGAGAGCAGGAGGGGGAGGAGAAGAGGAGGAGGAGAAGCGAGGGAGGAAGAGGAGGAGAAGGTGGTGGCGGCGGTGGTGGCCGTGGCAGGGAAGGTGGCTGTGCTTTTCCTGCTCCCTGTGCCGGGGGGAGAGGAGCGCCGTGGCTTAATTAATTTCGTGTAGTTCGATCAAGAGCAGAGAAAATGAAAGATGAGTGAGGAGCGAGCGGGAGGCTTAGGACCGATGCTCGGGGAACTGGGGACGGGAGTCGGGACCGAGAGGGGGAGCGGAGGGCGGCCGGCGCGGAGAGCCGAGCCGAGAGTCGGAGCGAGCGAGGGGCCGAGGAGGGAGCGCTCGGAGCGATCCCGACCTGAGCGGCGTGACCTCTTTCGTTCTCTGTCCCTCTCTCTCCTTCCTTCTCCCCCGCCCCTCTGTCTGCCTGTCCCCCGCCGGATAGCCTAGCCGTGCGGATTGGCACCCCCCCTCTTCCTCAGGTATTTGGCTCGCTCTCTCCGAAGTTGGGATGCGGGGTCGGGATGCATTGGGGGGTGGCGGCGGCTGCTGTCCGTGCTGCCGGCGAGGAGAGAGGCGGGGGGGTGGGTGCGGGGGGGGGGGGGAGCGGACCGCGGACCGGGTGGGGGCACAGGTTCAGGAGGCCGCTGTAGAGCTGTCTAGGCTGGGGGTTCAGAAGCCGCTGTAGGGGAGGACAACGGTTTCTGGAGAAGAGAAGCCATTACACACGCTTGGCTTTGCTCCTGAGGACGAGAGAAAGGGAGGCTGGGGACTGGGGGGTGCCTCACTCCCGGTGCAGTTCCCGGGGGTCTGCCTCCTTCAAAGAACGAGGGGAAACAGCAGTCGCCCCCCCCCTCGCGCCCCCCTCCCCACTGGAACAGCCCCTCTTTCCCTTTCTTTATCTCCCTGTCCTCCATTTGCAAGCTGTCTGCTTTGGTGCCAGTCCAGACTCCAAAACACAAAGCTCCTTCTCACGTTCAGTCTCCAGGCTTTTCACCATTCCTGAAGGAACCTTCATTTTCTTTTCATTGTAGCTTCTAACCTACCGCGAGGGAGGGAGGCTGCCTGCAGTTCCCTTTATATGCCTCCACTGCTCCCCCCCCCCCCCAAAAAAAAAAAAAAGAACCAGCGAAAGAAAAAAGTTTCATTTTTAAGCACGCGTCTGGGATGGGAAAGACCAACAACCAGTTGGGGCTTTTCTCCCAGGCCTCCCAGGGGCTGAGTCTGCGTTTGCTCTTTGCTTGGGTTTGGTTTTGTGTCTGAAGGTGGCTGGCGGGTTTGGAGAGGAAGTGAGTAGTTTGGTGGAGAGCTGGGAACTGAGTCAGGTAAGCCGTGTCATGTTGTAAATCCACCAGAAAATGGAGGAGAGCGGGTTTCCAGGAGACAAAGCTGAGATGAGAAGTGTTTATAAAATTATGGATGTCTCCATTTTGAAGCTCTGCTGGTGATGGCTGGAGGAGGAGGAGGCTTGCCTGCCGACTCCTGCCTTCTCCCTTCCCGGAGGGGAATCTGATGAGGGTTCCTCACCATGGCTTCCTTCTACAAGGAAATCAGGGGCTTTTTCCAGGCTTGCTCAGAGATTTCTCCCACCCAGAGAGTGCTGTTCCTAAGTCACAGAGGCATTGGTTTCCATTTTCAAGTAAACTTTTGGAATTTTTCACCCCCTTTTGAGTGGACCCAGATGGGTTTTGACCTCCTTCAGGAGAGGGAAGTCCAAAACCTTGAGCAATTTCTTCGAGGTCCTCACACAACTTAAAACTGCTCCAGGTCCCTCTGGAAGTCACCAAAGAATGTTATTTCTTCCTTGTGAAGATGGTGATGACCTCAAACTGAGGGTTGGGAGTTGTGGGGCTGGGTTACCCTTCTGCTTTGAATGCACTGCAAGACTTTATTGTCTGGTTTGGAGTGATTTCTACAAAGAAAGAAAAGAAAACCCCACAATAAACCAATCCTGCAAGACCTCAGAGGAGCTCCGGGCTGAGTGACCACAGTGTCTGGGGCCCTGCTTCTCCCTCCGGGTTCTTCATCTGTGCAGGAGGCCCCCTCAGACTCCCTTTGTTTCCCCCTTTACCTTCCACTCTGCTCCCCCCTCACCCCACCCCCAAGTACTGTAAATCTTCAGAAATATCAGTATGTCTTCATAACAATGTCACTATGGAAACACATTTTGACAAAATACTGCCAGTTGAAGAAAACCTTATACCCAGGTATCTTCCCCTTTTTAATTGGGAGTAAATTTATTGGTCTCTTGGGAGACATTTTGGAAGGAAGATTTGAGAAAGGACCCAAAGGTGCCCCAGTTCACACACTTGGGCTAGAACTCTATACAGATTAGTTCTGGAGAATGTATGTAATTGACCCAAGTAAAGGATTAAATCTTGAACTGCTTCAGGAATTTATTAGAGCGAACCATGAAGATGTTGATTTTCCATTAGGTAAGGTAGCCATCTTGAGGATGAGGGAAGATGTTAGAAGAATTCTAGATGACTTCTGAAGATGGGTGAGGCTGGCTTCAGGGTGAAGGAACACTTGGAAGAGACTCGGGCCCAGTTTATATAGTCTCAGGAAACTGAAGGGACTTTGTCTTCAACTCAGCAGAAAGACAGAAAGGTGCCAGCTCCACCATAAATAGGAACACATTGATGAGCGACTTGTACCAGGTTTTTTCTTGCTTTGCTTTCTCATCATCAGCTTTTTGGGGAGTGTAAAGTGCCTTATGACTACAGTATTTTTGTTGTATTGAAGTGCTTTTAGAATCCAGATGTAATTATTTTCTCTTGAGTAGCTGGTAGCAATGCCACTCAGTAAATGTACAATGCTGAATGTGACAACATCACATTTTTCAACCCAAGCTGTTGTGTCATTAATTGAGGGTTATTGTTCTTCTGAGGGGTGTGTAAGGAGAGGGAAATACATGGTTCTTCTGCTGATAATTGTCCATGATCAATGAAGTAAAACCCATGTGCAGAGGAAGATGTATGGGTTCCAGTTGATGTGTATGTTCATTTAAAAATGCTTCTGTTTAGATTTCTGCTCCTTTATTAAAAATCGAGGCCTCTCCTAGCGCATTTTTGGAAATCTTGGAATCTTTTACCATTCATTAACCAATTTGGGATTGATTAGCTTTTGATAACTATTGCTTTTGCTCATAAGTGGAATGAATGTATTCAGTGTTACCTTAAAATTTTGAGTGCATAGGTAGCTGTTATCTGCCCAACCTTAGAATTTCAAAGGCAGTGGGATAAAAAAGAGTTTTTCTGGAAAGTAATTGTGAAATAATTTTATGTCTCATTACCCATAAGTACTTCATTGTAATTATAATACATTATGTGTCTCTGGAATCAAACTCCTATGTTATCTTTTATTGTTGTTGGTACCAGGAAAGCTGTTTGGTTTACTTAAAAAAAATAATAGTGACAAACTAGTCTCCAGATCTACAATTTGATTCCCCACATCTTTCACTTTGTAACCAAATCTGGAAAGAAGGAAAGAACAATCTTTCTCAGAGGAAGTTTGGGTTTGAGAATATGTTTAGAGTACCTAAGAAATAGACCCACTCTAATGCCCTGTTATCAACATGGAAAAGCATACCGTGTTAAAGACATGGCTTCTTGAATATTCTAGACACACACCTTTCAATTGGGTTGTTTTCAATAGACCACGGTGAGAAAAATTAAACAGTTTCAAAGTGAACATTCCCATTTGGTTTTTGAGATACACAGTCCATAAGGCTCATTAGGCAAAATTTTTGCCATAGCTCTAATATATCACAAAGAATTACTCTGGAGAAATAGATGTGAGCTGTGGCATACACTGCCATAAAAGCGAGTCTTGTTGGGTCTTCGCCTATTGGATTTGTGTCAATCCATTTCATTCACCACGTACTCTGAGCACTTGGTTCCTACCCCCCCACTCCACCCCACGCTTTGGAACTGGAGGAAACTTTTAGAGGGAAAAAAAAACCCATGAAAACTGTATATTTTCTGCCTAATGAGTCTGCCGGAAGAGAGTCGAGAAAATTCGGCTGTACTAATGGACTCTCGTGTACTTGTGGTCAGTTTTCCTGAAAGAATAGAAAGGTGAAGTTGCTTTGGGAAAGAATCTGCTTGTCACAAATGTGATGGAGTTTAAAAGAGTCTAGTCTGTCTTGCATTTTACCTTGGTGTGGATATTTCTTAGTTAAGGTCACCCTGCGTCTCTTCTTTATGGTCCACCCTGCTTCTCTTCTTTATAGTCCATATCTTTATCACTTACTTAGTTCATAGCATCATGGGAGAGAGAAATGCCAAAGCATCATTGAATATTTCAAATTGGTGATTAGAGAACAGAGATGCTATTTCACAGCACCACAGTCACAAATGCAGCAAAAATACAGATGATGAACTCAGACGGCAATGGATGAGACATGAGTATGTAATGTTACTTGACAGATGGAAAATAAGGACATTTGAAAAAAAAAAAGATGAGAATATTTCTAGGTTCTATTGACAGAAGTCCAGTGGAAGGAGGGGTGGGTAAGTCGCCAACATGTGTCTTTGTGTGTATGTGCATGGATGTGTGGCCCAAGCAAATATGCTCTGTGGTTCACATAATAAGGATGTTGATGACTTTGAGGGAAATATCAGCTTGGTGTTGGTAACCTATGAATTGATGATGAGACAACAGAGAAGAATAGACACCACTTGGAGAAAACTCTTCTGCTCCTATGCTGTGCCAAGACATCTGGCAGATGTTAGACTGGGCCCTAAGGAATGGACAGTTTAATTTTAACTCCAGCAAGGAAATGGGAAGTTCTAAGCTCTTTTAATAGCACAAGTCTTAGTTTGGAGAAGGTTACTTAAAAAAAAAAAAAGGAAAGGCATATATTCTAATGTAAAAAAGCTCTAGAATGCCTGGAGATTAAATTGAGGCTTAACTATTGAATCTCAAGTAGAAATTAGCATTAAAATTACCTGAAAATCGAGGAACATATACCCCCCCCCCCAGTGGTGCATATTTGCTTTCACCAATTAGGAAGCTAGTTCTGTACATTGGCATGTATTGTCATTCCTTTTGTAACTTGAAGGTGCCTCAGACCATATACTACTTCCACTCCGTCCGCCCCCCGCCCCCATTTACTGAAGAGGAAACTGGCACGGAGACATGAAGTGACTTGACAAGGTCAGAAAGTTCAGTTGTAACCAAGCCAGGCCTAGAACTCAGGTTGGCTGACTCCCAGCCCAGTGCCCTTTCCAGTACCCCACTGCCTTTGACTGAGGCGGGTTGTGAAACACCAGCTCTGCTCTCCAGAGTGAGTGCTTGCTGAGGAACCATAACCCAACTCTGAGGGTCAGGATTGTTGACTTTCCTTAGTGGAATTTAGCAGGGGGATGTAGGGGGGGGCGGGGGGAGTGCGGTCAGCCCCTCATGGCTTTATTGATACAAGAGAGACTGCAGAGGTGGTTGTGCTCCTGTGCCGTTCAGTCCAGGCCCAGTTCCCTGTGTGTCCCTTTTCTCTTTGAATCCCCTGCTCTGTCCCCAGTTCTCCCATCCGGGGTTGGGGATCCTTTTCAAATGTCCTTCTGTGGAAGCTTGTCTGGGGCTATTGCAACTTACAAAAGTGCCCACAATTGGACTCCGGGGGTCTGTTTTGCAGCATGGTGCAGTTTGAAGCTGGAGTCTTTCCGAGATGGTTGGTGGAGACAGTATTAATCCAGTCTTAAAACAATTGCTGGTGACTTTCCAGCACTCGGGACGCATCCCAGATAGTGCCCGCTGTTTATCTTAGGAACCAGTTCTCTGTCACAGACCAATGCTAGCTATTTCCCCATTGCCATATATACATGAAGCTCTCCTTAAAATGCCTGTTTAACAGGGACAACATCTACCCGTGACCCATGGGAACAACTGTCGGAAAGGGGAAATGGATTTCCATTTCTGTCTTGCGGATTAGGGAAAATAATTTTGGGAAGAAGAGTGATGTTCTGAAGTTTCCACATTTTCTAAGCTTTTCCCGGACTGAAGCATAAATTCTTAATCCAGGCGTCCGTCTGAAGAAGGGAGTGTAGGATGTGGGCTCCTGGCAGAAACACGGTTAGCGCAGTAAACAGTTGAACCTCAGTGTGGCACTCCTCCAAGTGAGTTGACTGTCAAAAAGAAAATGTTCCAGAAGAACTGGGAGAACAGGAAAGAAGTTAAAACAGCATGGTGTGTCTGCCAGTACTGAGGGAAGGGGGCTGGATAAGAGACTTTGGATGAGGGGACTAGGGACGTGTAGGAGAGAGAAGATCATTGAGAGCTGAATGATCTCCTGGATTTATAAGACCATAGAGAAGAAGTTTCCAAATGAAAGAAGATGGGTTTGTAGGGCTGAAAGGTTTGCTTGCAGTGTACTGGGGCGCTCTCTCGAATCTTTAATTCAAAATTGTGTTTCTGAAGAAGGGTGCAACCTGATGCATGTCAACTGGAAGAGCTTGGTGTTCACATTTTCTTCTTGGAAATGCTGTCAGAATTTATCTTGGTTCCAAGGCCTCTTGTCCTTATGAGTTGACGCTTACAAGAGATGTGCCTTTGGATGCATGGAGCAAGTTGAGTTTTCAGGGCTGAGACCCAAGAAGAGATGGTTTGTATGAGTGGAGTGGGTGCTAGTCTTGTCACCTGTAGATGAATTGTCTGTGATTCCTAAGCAGATAATAGTTGACGTCTTCACAACATTCTTGCCTAATTCCCACCTGGAATCGAGTTATTCAATCTTGGAGGGAAGGTACCTTTTTGTGCTAGGTCCTGGGCATTTTGGTATTGGACTCAGCTTTCCTGCTTATGCATGTGGCTTCTGGATATTAACATAATGCTTTGGCCGTGTCTGTTCAAGTCTGACCCCAACATGATTCAGAGAGTAGAAACCACATGAGGGCGAAGAGGAGGAAGGAAGGGTGGGTACTCCACTGCTCCCCCCCACCCCCGCCCCTTTTGGGTCAGTCCTTTTTTACATACAAAATAAAGATGATGCATTTTAACTCCGTAGGTATCTTGGGAGGTTCTGCATAGACTTATAACAAAAGATTGCAAGGCCGGGCTTGAGCCCCTGTGGCATAAGTGGTTGAGTGCGGGACTGCGGTTGGCGGTTGGGGCTTGGTGGTTCAGATCCAGCGGCTGCTCTTAGGAGCAGCACTGGGTGGCGCCCACGACCACCAGAGGCAGTGATGCCCCCCCCCAAAAAAAAAAAAAAAAAAGATTGCAAAGCCAAGAGAAGGACATTCTGCTAGAAACCCCTGTCTCCTGATGAAAGTGGTTTAGGATCACGTAGTTGGAATTGTAGCATGGACCCACAGCGAGTAAGCAAAGACTTACCTCTGGATTCAGATTGGTTTGAGCATAAAAGGAGCTGGAGGCCCAGGCAGGACAACTGTGTCCGAAGTAATTAAGCCCAGGATTTGTGGAGAGGCTTATCTGCCACAGAGCCCAGCTGGGGAAGGCCCAACTCACTCCCTAAGCCCTCGTCTGGCCAGTTGAACAAGAACACAAGCTAAGGCCTTCAAAATTTGGAATTCTTCTCTTCCCTGTTCAGATTTAAGAAGGTAAAGCTATGATCCTTCAGTTTCACCCCCTTCACCTGAGTGCTTCCTTCTCTCCTGATCTGGGAAATGCCAGAGCCAGGGGTGTGAGTGAGATTCCCTCCCGAGTGGACACTCTCCCACTTCCCAACTGCAACGGTGCCTGTAACGTTGTACTTTTTTATTCAGAAAATAATTGTGCACTGGCACAATGTGGGAAGCTGGAAAAGAACCTTGGCTGCACAAAGGTTCCAATACTTACCTGCAGATTAAGAAATGGGCTTCTAAACCATCTCATTTTTTTTTCTTTGCTAATGAAAAGCTTTGGAAAGGGACCTGTGAATTAGAGCTCCAGCTGCTATCATGGTAGGGGAAGTTAGGCCTTGAAAGGATACACGGATTAGCCCTTCAGAAAAGCAAACAGTAGCATCAGCACAAGTAGAAAATAGACAGGGTTGTTAAGCTAACAGAAAAGTAGGCTAACGCAATGCCACGATTAGGTGGTGGAAACGTGCGGGGTAGAAGAGAAGGGGCTTGGGTGGGAGAGAGGAGGGAGACCAAGAGAAGAGAGGCAGAATGATTGATAAGTCAAAGTAGATGAGGCCTGTCCACTGGGAAGAGCCCTGGGGAAGAAGAAAGGCACCACTTTAACGAAAACAATAAAGCACATGGAAAAAGACCTTGTAATTCGCTACCTATTGCATGTGAAATAGGAAGACTAGTGCTTAGGCCCACATTCTGTGCTCGGGCCCTATTGTAAAAAAATAGAATTGGGCTTGGAAGGCAATTTGTGTGACTTTGGGGTCACAAATACAGCCTTTCAGATAAAAGGTAAATGGAAACTTGAGGGAATTGGTTAACTCTGCCTACGTGGAGATTTTCCTGGAAAATGAACACAGCAGAGAATAGATCACAGTAGAAAATAGCTGCATTATTAATGGGCAGAAAATGTGATAGTCCTCTCAAAAGCCATCCATGGAACTGCTCTGCCTAGACTCTGGGTGCTGGAGAGAAATAAGAACAAAGACCTGCTTATATCAGAGGGAAAAGGAATGGCTCTTGATTAATACCTGGTGTCTAGTTTGGGATTAAGCCATTTGCTCCAGCCAAATGTCACAGCCTGTCCTGTCAACCCAAGCCTGGTATGTCAAAATGCAAAATAAGGTCATTGTGGTTCCGAGTGTTTTATCGTTCTAATCCCTAGTGACCTTATCCACCCTTTTGCTTGTTATCCACCCGTTTGCTTGGTTAGTGCGCGAACGCTGGTTTTTCAATGCTTAGATTGTCATGTACCTGGTCTAGTGGGTCTTCTTACTTTGAGTACAATTTGAACCAAGGCCTACAGGCTAGAGACTGAAGATCGCGTAAAGACCTCAGTAGTGCATCACTTTGAATCTTTTGTGCTCACGGTTGGTTTCTGTTTCCAATATGCCTTCTCTGAAGACTATTACTTGGGGTTTAATAATTGGAAATAGAAAGGGGATCTGTATGGAAGGAACCATGATAATTTGAATATAAAAGTTCAGCTGCAAAAAGCAGTTCCCTCTTCTGTTGTTAATTGATTATCTGTTTCCTATAAGGAGAAACCACAGAATTCTCATATCAAAAATTCTGCAAGCCCCTCTAGAAAATGGAGATACCTATAGCTCTTCAACAAAATGCTATTTCCTCTCCTGGAGTGACTCATAGGATTAATATTTTTATTAATAATAGTTAATTTGTAAATAAAATTTATTATATTTTAATAAAAATATTAATATATTTTTAGTTAATATTTTTTAATGATCAATATGGATCAGGGATTGTTCATATGGATGAGGAAACAGGTTTGGGAGGATAGTTTACCTAAGGCGATGGAGAGT
Source organism: Nesogale talazaci (assembly GCA_004026705.1). Classification (NCBI taxonomy): domain Eukaryota; kingdom Metazoa; phylum Chordata; class Mammalia; order Afrosoricida; family Tenrecidae; genus Nesogale; species Nesogale talazaci. The sequence continues at coordinate 5,178 of PVJH01002627.1, read as the reverse complement.
GGGGCATGAGGAGCTGATACTAAGGGCTCAAGTAGAAAGAAAATGTTTTGAGAATGATGACAGCCACAAATGTGCCTGCCTGGTACAATGGATGGATGTATGAGCCCCCAGTTAAATTTTTATTTTTTTACTTAAAGCTACAATGTGAAAAAAAAAAAAGCTACAATGTGGAGGAGCCAGGATTGCCTCCCGAGACTTGGTTCTACACCTAGTTATTGGTCATTCCTTAATATCCTTAGGTTCCTGATGGTGTATCTCTTCCCGTTGGTTATACTTGGAGAATACCCAGGTATAATGAAGGAAATCAGAACATAATGCAAAGCTAATTAATATAGATTAGCTGTTGTGGGATATAATTTCCTGCAAAAGCATGACACTGCCTTTCACGGAGGGTTCTTATGAGATGGCAAAAAAGCAAAAACAAAAACCCAAGCAATTCTGAAGGGGGTACTTTATACAGCAAACTTTTAAAAAAATTTATTGGGGGCTCTTACAGTTATTACAACATTCAGTACATCATCTGTATCAAGCACATCTGCACACATGTTGCCACATACATTTCCAAACACTTTCCACTTGAGTCCTTGGTATAAGCTCCTCTTAAGAAAAAAAAAGATCCCCCCCCCTTTTTTAAATGAATCATTTTATCGGGTGTGCACACACCTCCCCTGACAATCCATACATACATCAATCATATGCAGATCTCACTTGCACACTTGTTACCATCATCACTCTCAAAATATCCTCCCTCCACTTAGGCCTCCAGTTCCAGCTCCCCATATTTCCCTTCCTCCCTCTCCTCCGTGAACCTTTAATAATTTACAGATTGCTGTTTCATATTGTATACTGTCCTATGTGCCCGTTCACTCACTTCCCTGTTGACCGTGCCCCAGAGAGGAAGTTCTATGTAGATCCCTGAAATTGATTCCCCTTTTAACTCACACTTTTATTCTGTTTGATGTAGAGCACATATGGACATGAGTTGTAAAAATGACACCTTACAGATAATGACTTTTCTCTCTTTTTTCCTTTTTGGGGCTCATTTGAACGTCTCAGTGTCCTCCGTTTCTCTGATGATGATTGCAAGCTCCAGACATTTTTAAATGCTATATAGAGAGCTGTGTTAGAAAGTTAGTTTTCCGGCTGACTGGCCACTTTGGAAAAATGTGCAGATATTTTTTAAAGTATAACTGCTGGTAGGTTCCCTCTCAATCTCTGGGATCACCATGTGCTAAACTAAAGAGTGGGGCCAGTGGACTCTCGTTCGTACACGCACGGTTTTCTTACAAACAGAACATGCTTATTAGACACGTTTGTGTCTCATCAGTCGACGGCAGATGAGTTCCGTCTCCAACACACTGGTCTTCATTTCTGTAGTGTGCCTTCAAAAACGCGGATCCTATCTAAAGGGCGGCTGATGAGGGATCTGCTGGGTCATATCCAATTTCAAGGCAGAGAAATCATCTCAGATGGTTATGGGTATTGCCTTTTTGGGGGGGTGGATGGGGTGGGGGTGATGCCAGTAAGAGAATTTCGATATTTTTTTTTTCCTTCAAAGAGCGTGCGGTAATCCATACGGAAGGGCGAGTGGCTTAGTAGGATAAACTTGGAAGAAAATTGAGAATGGCATCTGTGGAGAACAACGTCCGGAAAGTTGCACGGGTAGATTTTTCTCTATCCTCCCAAACAGGACCATGCATTAATTTTTCTAGCTCGTCAGAACTGTCTTACGCCTTGTGTCTTCCTCCCATCCTCCCCACAGCTTTGATCTTGCCCCTTCATAATTTTCCCCTAAACTCAGAACATTGAAAAGAGACATGGGTTGAGTCCCTTGAGGGCGCCGAAACAGCCGTCTTGAAATGGTGTCAGTTAAAAAGTGCAGAAATTCTCCAGGGACGTGATCACAGAGATGGCTACACTGCCTTCAGGTGGGTCTCGGCCTGCTGCAGGGAGTAGTATTTCAACCTCCAGTAGTTTCCTGCCCATGCTGGTGTTTTCATGTGGATGAAGGTGTCTCTGCATTTGTGGGAAGGCTTCTGTGTTGCCGATGTTTGGGGTTTCTTTGGCGCTCCTGGAGTATCACAGAACAGCGAGGAAGTGTAGTGTGTGGCTGACCACACGTGCGCTCGTCAAATGGTGGGGCAGGTCCACCCATCCCTACGACACCCGGTGTGGTAACTGTTCTGCCAGACACTGATTGAGATTCTTTAGCCCAAAGCAACTGTTGATGGTTTTATACCTGCTTACCTGTCCTCAGACAAACCCCTCCTTACCCAAAGCCATTGGAAGAGGGATGCATAGGAATGGCTCAAAAATGCTCCGGAGAAGACCCCGGAGTCATTGTTTGACCCCATCATCTACATTGCCAATAGGATTTGACCCTGAGAGAATGGCCTCCCATGGGGGGAGGGGCGGCTCAGGAAAATAACCGTATAAGCAAAGAGAGTCAGCTGGACTGTACTGAAGCATGCAGTTCCTTGGCAGAATTTCTAATGTGGAGAAAAAGGAACTCGGCCTCACATAGCCACAATTATGACACCCGAGTCAACAGTGCCTGGCATTCGAAGATACTCCCTCAAACCAGCTTGTCCCAAACTAGAGGCTTTGGCTTCTTTCGTCAACCCTCCTCTTAATTCTTTGAAGGGGAACCGTGGCAGGATACACGTGGAGTCCTTGATGTATTTTTGTTGGTGCAGTGACATTCAACTGGGACGAAGACATTGATTTTGAGGCCACTCTCAGCTAGAGAGGTGCCTTAGGAGAGGGAGCCTTAGATCATGTCCAGGAAAGGAAATGCATAAAGTTTACGTATGCAGGTCTGGCATAGGAAATCATCCATTATCCTGAAAAGAAAGATCCGTCTCTTCCATCTTCAAAGACAGACTCTATTGTACTGTGGAAAAGCACATTGTATGGACCGTCGAAAATAGCACACCCTTGAGAAAGCAGAATTGGACCGTACCATTTGAGTGGACGTTCTCATCATCCGTTCCATCTCCTCCCATGGCTTTGCCTGCAGTAACTAATTTGGGGGGCTGAGATTATAAAGTGGTGGGAACAGGTGTCAGCGGTCCCAGCAATTCACCCCCGTCTCTTGGCTGGCATAAGAGTCTTGGAGTACATCACCCTGTCTTCTGACCAGTAGCTGTGGCTTGTTCATAATGAATGAACATCACCCATAGGCCCTAAAATTAGCAAGTGTTAAATGTTATGTGATTATTAGGGGGAAAACAAGATAATCTAGTCAGTGGGTTTAATTAGGTTGTGATTGCCCAATTGCTGCTTCATGATAATTATATTCATAACCCCGTTTCTAGACATCAACTACAATTATCAAAATTGACCCTAGCGCAGGTAAGTGCTAGTGATCTTACTTGAACAATGAAATCCTGCCGCTCCCACAAGTGCCTGTCGGGTCCTTTTGCGCCCCTTCACCCCTTTGTGCCGAGTTAGTGGAAAGGTCAGTGGCAAATTATTTCGCCTATGACCATGCACATATTGTGTAGCCTGTGCTGGTGTCTAGGGAAAAAGAAGTCCTTAATTAAGCCTTTATGAGACAAATATTACTGCAGAGCATTCATAAAGCAGCAAAAAGGAGCATAAAGCCCAAAACTTCAAAACTGGCTAGGTCATCTTTCACTTCAGTACCTGGATGCTGATCAGCGGGATGACACGAGATTCATTCAAGTAGACCTTTTCCTCTTTATTGCTGTGGCAGACTCACTGACTTGACAGCAATGCTTAATTGTTTTAAACCCCTGCACCCTAATCCCCCCCCTCCAAAAAAAAGAGAATTAGTCACATTTAAGATAATGTCTTGTCAGCATGATTAGTCTGGGGAATAGAATGCGTTCACTTTTAACTATTTTCTCCTCCTCCTCAAAAATTTCAGGGAATTTGTTGCCAGGTGTGTTCTAATGCATAAGAAGAAGGTGTCATTACTGGCCTTGTTGTTTACTGTCTATCTCCTAAACAAAGACAGGGATTTCTAGGAAATACAACTACCTGTGTCATAAAGGGGGTATGCCAGTGCCATGATTCACTGGGCCAGATTGTCACTTGACAGCCTTCCCTCTCCGACATGCAATTATATAGGGAAAATGATGCGCTGACAATTTGCACACAATGGCTCAACTTCCATGCGCTTGAGGAACAACGAGGGCCTTAGTTCACCTGTAGGTAGAACATCTCTGGAAAGAGAACGTACTCGCTGAAATATCAGAAGCACAAATTTCTACCCTTACAGTGTCTCTGGGAAACAAAGTGGTCCAGGCAAGGATTTCCATCAGAGAAGGATGCACACCATTAAGAAAGTGGATAACACGCCAGCTCTCATGGATAAAGAGCTTCCACAATTTAAAGCCTGGGTCTGCCCCTTCTTAGCTGTATGATCTTTTATGCATCATTTAACCTATCCGTCCCATGATTTCCTAATCATACACACACACACACAAATAAGTACACACACACAAAAAAATCAGTACACAGAGAGAAACAATAAGCATAAGAATATGAATCTGTACAACTAACAGGATTAAAGAAGGGGGCCCTAGTGATACAGAGGTTAATTACTGGGATGCTAGCAAATAGGTGGTGCAGAGTATAGACATCACTGTCTATAACTTTAAAGATTACAGCCTAGGAAAACCCTTGGGACAGTCTACTCTGCCTTGAAGGCTCCCTCTGCTTTGGAATCAACACATGGACACTCAATAACAGTGTATATATTAAGGCCCTGGTTCGTGAAAAGCAGTCAGAAAGCAATAGCTATTCTTTCTCACTAATAGACCACATGAGGTCAGGTCTTAAGAACATTGCCTGGTCTGTATATTATCCTTTGGTTTTGGGTCTTAGATTCATTTCCTGAATCCTACCTGTTTAATTTTGTGCTTGGTGTAACACCTGACTTGAGTGGTCCTTGTTGCTGTTGCCCTTGAATGGGTAGACATTTCTGGATGGCAAGCCTCTAGTCTGTTAGGTTGTGGATGCAGCACCTCTGTATATGCACACTTAGTTGGAACTTGTAAATGACCTGAGAATGATGCTATGTCCTTTTGGAAAGGTACATCTACTTGATGATATGCCCATGCCAATCTTGTAGAGATATTCCCTGGGATGTTGTAGGAGAATACTTTATAACAAATGTGAACTTCTTTGAGCTTTTGGAGGGAAAATCTT